>JAOTQQ010000071.1:7105913-7117834 GCA_026546715.1 Gallinago undulata | reverse complement strand
CTCTGAGGTTGTTTTCTGGCAAGTGAAGCAGCTCGTGCCCCTTCC
This sequence comes from Gallinago undulata, assembly GCA_026546715.1. NCBI lineage: Eukaryota > Metazoa > Chordata > Aves > Charadriiformes > Scolopacidae > Gallinago > Gallinago undulata. The sequence goes on along the minus strand of JAOTQQ010000071.1, from coordinate 7,117,789 downwards.
CCTCCACGGTGCCGGGTGGGATTTGCCTCCCCGGGAAGACGCTGTGGGCTGCACATGGCGTGAGCCTGTCCCTGCGGGTGTTGGATGGGGCCAGGCTGCCCTCAGGCTGGCAGTGCCCGTGCCAGTGCCCATCCTCAGAGCAGCCCAGTGTGTCCCAGCCATCTCTGATCATCTCTCCTCCCTCCACAGGGTTGTTGCCTCCTGTGCCTTGGTGGGACCCGCCCTGTGATGCCACCCCAGCCAGCCACCCTGTGACACAGTCCTCTTCTCTCAGGTGACACGGAAGCTTGAGGGGATCCCCCAGTGGGGACCTGCCCTGAAGCCACCACCTTGTTTGCTCCTGCGCTGGCAGAGCCCCAGGAGGCTGTGCCCTTGCAGGCAGAGGCAAAGGCAGGTCCAGCCACTGGCCCCCGTGCTGGGGCACATGAGGTAAGAGGGACATGGGTGCACGAGGGGCATGTCCCCGACAGGGACCAGGGTGGCAGGAGGGGTCTCCCCCATGTCCCCTTTCTCTGGGCAGCAGGGCACAGTACGTGGGGCTGTGCGGGGTCACCTGTGCTCAGGGTCCCTTGGGGTGCTGCCACATGGCCAGACCCCTGTGTGTGCCCTGCAGAGATGGCATTCCAGCGGAGCCACAGGCTGAACCTGCTGCGCCTCGTCGTGCTGCTCCTTGTGGCCTTGGCTGGCATCAAGTTCCTCTTCCGTGACAGGTGAGATGACAGCAGAACCCCAGGTGTGGGTGGGTGGCCCCAGCAGGGTCTGTGGGATGCCCTTTGGGTCATGCCCACATGGAGATCTGCTCCTGGGGGGCAGCTGGCTCCCTCCTACCCCACGGCACCACCAGCCCTGATCCGGTCCCTCCAGCTTTACCCTGGAGCTGCACAAGCATGGCAGCAAGGACAGTGGGTTCTGGGGGGACGTGGGTGACATTGGCCCTGAGAGCCAGGCTGTGAAGATTCCTCTGGCAAAGATAACGGCCCCAAAGCAAGAGGCTGGGCAGCAGGTCCCCCGGGACGTCAGCGCCACGGAGATGAGGCTGGTCCACTTGGACCTCAAGGGAGCTGCACCCAAGGTCTCCTACCTGGAGCAGGTGAGGATGCCTGGGGACCAGCAGGAGGTGCCGGGGAGGGACCAGAAGAGGCAGAGCAAGGCTCGACCTGCTGGCTGTCCCCGCTGGCCCCGTGGGGGCTGTGCCATCCCCACCAGCTGAGCCCACCCTGCCTGCCCCGTAGGTGTTCCCTCTCCTCTCCCAGCTGGGAGCCAACGGCATCCTCATCGAGTACGAGGACATGTTTCCCTTCAAGGGGGAGCTGGAAATCCTCAAGTCCCCGTACGCTTACAGGTGAGCTGGGGCTGCATGCTTGAGCTGGCCGGGGGCTACCGACTCGGTGTGGCCCTGGCAGGTCCCGGTGAGCAGGAGGCTGGGTGTGACCCACCTGGACCCGTGCCCGTGATAACCCGTGGTGGCTGTGCCACCAGCAGACCAGCTCCCTGCCCCGCCGGGTCAATATTTGTGTCCCCATAGTAAAGTCCACACAGGCATGGGGTGGCCAGGGCTACACGGGCAGGGTGCCGGAGGAGGAGGAGAAGGAGGAGGGAGTGCCCTCACACTCTGTCCCCTGGCATCCCCTGGTGAGCCTGTCCCTGCCCTCCCAGCGAGGAGGACATCGAGCGGATCCAGCAGCTGGCGGAGCTCCACAAGCTGGAGGTGGTTCCCCTGGTGCAGACCTTTGGGCACGTGGAGGTAGGGGGTCCTGTTCCCACTCCTCATCCCACATCCCTTTGGCCCATGGCCCAGAACCCCCTGTGATGGCTCCTCCCGTGCAGTTCATCCTGAAGCACGAGAAGTACCAGCACCTGCGGGAGGTCGAGCGCTTCCCCAACAGCTTCAACCCCCACGTCCCTGACACCCTGGCCCTGCTCAAGACCATCTTGTCACAGGTGATCGACAAGCACAGGCGCTCCACCTGGATCCACATTGGTGCAGATGAGGTGGGCAATGGGCCATGCAGAGACCTCAGCCCTCACACAAGGCTCCAGTTGTGCTCCCAGGGGTGCTGAGCATCCCCCTTCACACTCAAATCCAGGTCTTCCATCTCGGGGAGGGGATGGATTCCAAGAACTGGATGAGCCACAACAGGGGTGACACGGGGACCATGTACCTGAAGCACATCAAGGAGGTGCTGGCCTTCATCACCACGCAGTACAGGGGGCTGCGAGTGCTCATGTGGGATGACATGCTGAGGAAGATCAGCGTGGGAGCCCTGCAGGGTGAGAGGATGGGGACAGCAATGGTGGCACCTGTGCCAGGGGTCTTGGCAGCGCTCGTCTGCGTGGCTGCCCTGGCAATCTTTGTGCACAGTGCCTTGCTGGAGACCATGCCTGGTCCTGTGGGGACACAGGTCTTGGGGGAGCATGAGGAGCCCCAGGCATCCTGCTCCCACTGGCACCAATGCCCACAACCCCATCCCTGCTCCCTCCACAGAGTCCGGGATAGCGAAGCACGTCTCGCCCATGGTGTGGTTCTACGCCCCTGACTTCGAGGCTGAGCAGATCAGTAAGGCAGCGTGCCAGGCTCCAGGAGCAGGTGGGGGGGACAGCCCCCCGTGGGTGGTGGCACTGGTGTGTCACACCTGTCCTACTGCAGGGCCATTCCTCACCAAGTACGCGGAGAGCGGCTTCGAAGCCGTGTGGTTCGCCAGCGCCTTCAAGGGCACCACAGGACCGGCGCAGACCTGGCCGCCCCTGAGCTCCCACCTCAAAAACCACCTGAGCTGGCTGAAGGTGATGCAGACCCTGCCGCGGCTGGCCCCGCTGCGCTTTCAGGGCATCGTCCTCACCGGCTGGCAGAGGTGAGGGGCGGCGGGACCCCCACCCTCCCTGGCGCCGGTGGAGGCGCAGGAGGCGATGGCACGGCTGGTCCCACTCCGCAGGTACGACCACTACTCGGTGCTGTGTGAGCTGCTGCCCGTCGGCATCCCCTCCCTGGCCATCTGCCTGCAGACCCTGGTGAACGGTGAGACACCCCCGTGCTGCTGGTACCAGACCAGCCCTCGTGGCCGGGCTCGTTCCCCATCTCCCCAACCCAGAGACCCTGTCCTGCAGGCAGGGAAGGATGCTGGGAGGGAGGTGGGAGGCAGGGGAAGGAGACCTTCAGCTCCCCCGGTCTTGGAGGATGCCTGACAGTGGGGTGGCCCAGGCACCTCTGCCCCTTTCCTTGCCCTTCCCAGGGGGCTTCACGGAAGAGACGAAGAGGAAGGTCCTGGATGCGCTGGGCTTCCAGAGCTTGCAGCTGGAGCAGAGCACTTGGTGTGTGGCACTGCCTCCTCGGTTGCGTCAGGAGGGATGTGCTGGAGGGGAGCAGGGGGTCACTTGCCCAAATGCCCCAGTCCCAGACCCACCTGGGGCAAGGACTGGTGTCTTCCAGCCATCCAGGGTGCTGGGGGTTATCCAGACCAGAGCCCTGGCACAACTGGTGCACCCCACGTGTTGGACTCTCACCTCCTCCTCCCTTTCCCCAGTGAGGGCAGGGGAGCATTCCCTGGTGCGGAGATCTACCACATGGTCGAGCAGGTCAATGGCCACCTGAAGGAGAGCATCCTTAAAGCCCTGGAAGAAGAGAGGTAACGGGTGGTGGGAGGCAGTGGGGTTGGCTGGCTCTGGCCGTGGGGCTGGAGCACAAGAGTTTTGGCAGGGGAAAGGATCTGCCTGGAGTGTGGCTCCCCATCCCCGGGTGACCCCTGTGCCATTGCACTCCCTTTGTGCCTCCCCAGCGCCATCAAGGGCTGGTTCAGCCCCTATCACCGGAAGCACCAGTTTGGCAACCCCCGCAACATGGAGAGCTTCGGCAGCAAGGTGCTGAAGTACGTGGTGCTGGGGGCCTGTGTGGGGCTGGGATGGGTCCCAAGCTTGGGGCTGGGGTCCCTTGCAGGAGGAAGCTGGACCCCCCTGCTCTCCCCCTTCCCAGGCTCCACGAGGACTGGGAGAGCTTTGTCCGTGACCTGCGCACCCACCTGGAGAGGGTCTACTTCCCCGACACGGTAGAGGAGTGGATGGAGGAGAACATCAACCCCTACCTGGACCAGCTGCGGGACCTGGTGCGGGACTACCAGGCCATCATCCGCCTCAATGCCAGGCCCAAGGTGACATAGGGGCCATGCTCCCCCCAGCTCCCAGTGCTCCCTGGGAGTGGGCTTCTGGTGCTGCTGCTGCGTGTCTGTGTGCTGGTGACCGCGTGGCTGCCGCTGGCTTGTACTGTACAGAGAGCTCCTGCACATCCCACTTCCACAATAAAATATTTTCGTAGATGCTGCTGGGTGCTGGAGGGGGCTGCGGCTCTGCCCCCCACCCCGTGCAGGCAATGGGGAGCTGGGGGGGGCGTGTGGGGGGGTCTGTCCTCGGCTCCTGTGCCCCTTGCTCCTGCTGTGCTGGAGCTGGAGGGTTTGGCAGCCGGAGGGCAGGGAGAGGGCACCGCACGGGATGCCCCAGTGCCTTGTGCTGGCTTCGAGGGCAGCTGTGCCCTCCCTGCAGGACAGGATCCAGCCCCTCGTGGGTGCTGCGTGCCACCGGGAGAGGGATGGCACCCAGGACAGGCCAGTGCATGAGGCAGGGGGACGCGGGGGGGGACCCTGCCAGGCTCCCACCAGCACCATCCTCAACCTCCAGCAGCAGCTGCCACTGTAAGCCCCTGATGGCTGGGAGGGGGGCGAGCATGGCGGCGCTGGCTTCCTGCGCCACGCGGATCCATCCTCCCCACGCTGCTTTCATCTCTTCCTTCCTCTCCTTTAATCCGGCGCCTGGGGCCCCGCACGCTCCCGGGCCCGTCCAGCCTCCCGCACCGGGGCAGGGGCCTCCGCCACGCTCCTCGCCTGCGGCCATCGGGACGGGGGGGACCCCTGTGTGGGGTGAGCCCCCCAGCTGCCGGTGCTGCCCCCGGCTCCCACAAGCAAGAGTTTCCCCGTGGCCGCCCCCTCCATGGTGCCCATCCCTGCAGTGGGGGGGAGGCAATGCCGAAGCTCCCCATGCCCGCGGCTCTCCCCGTTCAGAAGGGCGCTGGTTTTGGCTCGGTGTGTGCGAGGCAGCGACAGAGACATTTCACTGCACATTTTTCTTGCTCTGTAAAGACCAACCCGACTTGGCAAGAGCCCGGAGGGAGCCGCAGAAACGCGAGGCTGTCTGGAGCTCCTTCTGCAAAAGCCTGGCTCAGGCAGGGGAGGAGGGACGGGACGGCTCTGTGCACCCCACTCAGCCCCACACAGCCCTACGTCTTGCCTTGGTCACAAAGGTCCTAGTGGCCGGCAAGGCCATCGGGGCAGGGGCTGCCTCATCCCGTGTCTGTGCTGGGTGCTGGGTGCAGGAGCACGACAGGAGAGAACCATGGGGCACAAAGGGACCTTTGTTGAGGAGCTTCATTTGTTATCAAGTGGTGGTAGATGTGAGGGAAGCCCCTGACCTGCCTGGGTTCCTTGGGAGCCCCAGCCCCCAGCCCACGGAGACCCCCACCGGCTCAGACCCCCCGTGCAACCGCAGGCAGCCAGGCTGCGGGATTAGAGGGCAGATTAGACGGCGTTTTGCGCCGACAACCCAAATATCCTGGATTGGAAAGTGGGGGTGGGGAGAGGAGACGGACCCTGCCGTCCCTGAGGGGGAGTCAGCCTGGAGCTGGGGGCTGCAGAGGGAGTCAGGGAGCACAGAGGGCATCCTTGGGCTCTAGTTTAGGGGACATGGGCCAGTACAGAGTGGGCAGGGGGCATCAGGGAGGAGCTTTGTTCACGTTTTTCTAGAGTTTGCTTGGTTCCATCTTTCTCTCTGCCACAGGCACTCACCCAGGTCTGCAGCCGCCTGTCCCCACGCAGCTCCCTGCCTCTCTGCCCCGTGGTGACCAGCGCTTTAGGGGCCAGCTGGGTACCAGCCTTTTGGACAAACACATCCCAACGCTGGTTCGCTGGAGCTGAGAAACCCGCAAGGCTTTTGGGCAGTAACTCGTCTGGGGGAGCAGAAATTTGGGCGTGATTTTGTACGGGTGGTGGCCGTGCTCTGCACTGACCGGGTACCGTTAGCTCATTAACACCTTCTCCATCACTGGCCCCATTTCCTATCTGGTTCATCAGCAGCCTCAGCACAACCAGGCACCCTCCGCACCTTTAATGTCTCAGTCATTTAAACCATAAAAAAAAAGTGGAAGGGGACGAATGTCACTGGCCATTGTGTCTACAAAAGTGGAAAATTAGGCAGTGACAATGGCTTTATTTAAAGAAATTGAAAAGCCGCTCCAGCCTGGTTCTTATTATCAGCCACCACAGGCTGACGGGCCGTGACCGCATCGGCCAGGCGGAGCGGCGGGACCGGGACCGGTGAAGGGCATCCCGGAGCGGGGCTGGAGGGCACGGGGTGCCCCGGGGCTGGGTCTGCTCTGCCCGCCAGCCCCCGGCTCATTTCCCCCCCCCCCCGGGTCCTCCCCGAGGAAGAGGAGGCCCGGATCAGCCTTGCTCCCCTCTCTCCCCTCCTTGCTCCCGGGGCCCGCTGAGACCGGCCAGCTCGTTACACGCCACGGCTGCACAGCAGCGGCGGCGGCTCCCACCGGGGCGCCCCCCGGGCCCCGGCACCTTCCCCCGCGCCGGGGAGGGGGATCCCCGTGCCCCGCCCGCAGGCACCGGGGCGGCCCCCGCCCCCTCCTCCTCCTTCTCCTCCTCCTCCTTCTTTTCCTCCTCCTCCTCCCCGTCCTCCCCCCGCGCTGCCGGTGCGCCCCCTCCTCCCGGAACTCCCCCCCTCCCACCTTCTCGCGCTCCCGGGGCGCCCCCCCCCTTTCCCCCCGCCCCGCCGCGCCCCGCCCCGCCCCGGGCGCCCGCCGCCGCCGCCGCCGCCCCCGCCTCCGCCTCCGGAGCGGGCTGGGCGGGGGGGCCCCGCACCGAGCCGAGCCGTGTCGTGCCGTGCCGCCCGCCCCTCGCCGCGCCGCGGAGGATGCTCGGGCCGTGAGCCCGCAGCCGGCAGCCCCGGCGCCGCGGAGCCATGGGCAAGGACCAGGAGCTGGTGCAGGCGGTGAAGGCGGAGGACGTGGTGGCCGTGCAGAAGCTGCTGCAGAGGCCCAAGCCCGGCAAAGCCAGTGAGTTGCCGCCGCGGCGGGGCCGGGCCGGGCCGGGCCGGGGGCGCCGGTTGATGGGGCGGGGGGGGGTCGGACCGGCATCGCAGCAGCGGGCGCGGCGGCTCGGGGCCCGCATCCCGCCCGTTGCTGCCGGGGCCCGGCCGGGATGCCGCCCTGGAGCATCCCCGGCCCTTCCCCGGTGCGACGAGGCGCGGGCGGGGGCTGTAGACGTGCCGGGGACCCCCCCCCCCCCCGGCGGCGCCCCGGGTTGCGGGGCGGGGGGGGGGAGAAGGGTGTCAGCCCGGCGAGGGGGGGAACTGGCGGCGGCGGAGCATCCCCGGGCGGTGCGCGGGTGCTCGGTGCTGCACAGGGTCGCCCCGCCGGTCCCGGTGCAACCCCCGGCACGGCCGGGCACCGGCCGGACTGCCCTTGCCCTGCGCCCGGGAGCAGCTCCCGCGGCCCCGGGGAACCGGGCCGGTGCACTGGGCGGGGGGGGAGGGGGGAGGGGGGAAAGGCTTGGCCTGGGCACGGGCATGGGGCTGCGGGTGGGCAAACAGGACAGAGCTGTGTGTGCGTGAGTGTGCGTGGAGTGTGTGTGCACGGACCGTGTGTGTGTGTGTGTGTGTGCACCGGGGCTGCCGGTGCCTGCACACATTTGCCTGTGTCCGTGCGTGTGTGTACGTGCGTGCCGGGTGTGCATGTGTGTCTGTGTTTGGGTGCGTGTCTGTGTTTGTGTGGAGCGGTGTGTACCCTGGCATATGTGTGTTTGGATGTGGCTGTGTTGGTGTTTCTCCGTGTGGGGGTGTTTGGATGTGGCTCCACGGGTATCTCCCTGGGCGCATCTCTGCGGCTGGGTTTGCACGACTCCCTGTGTGTGCCCCCACGCATGTGTGTGTGTGTGTGCCCAGGCGTGAGGCGACGGGGGCTGTACGTGTGTCTGTTGGTGTGTATCTGTGTGTGTGTGCGTGTGTGTAGCTCCATGAGTATCTGCTCTCTGTAGGATGTAACCGCTCTGGTGAGGCGTTCCACCCGGGACTGAATTATTCATGGTGCTGATGCAGCCGCAGGTTTCAGGCCTGGCACGCAGGGCCCACCCGGGGGGCCGGGGACCGTCCCCGGCACAGGTGGGGACCATGGGGAGCTCTCGTGTGGCGTCGGGTCACTGGGCACACAGCCCCTTTGCCGCCGCACCCCGCGTCCCTCCCTCCAGCGCCCAGCGCTCCCCGAATGTGCGCACCCCCATGTTCCTGGAGCTGTGCAGCTCTGGTGTGGTGTCCCCCGTTCCCAGCTGTGCAGAGATGTTCCTGGCCAAGCAGGGCCAGTGTGGCATTCCCTGGGTCCTGGTGCCAAGCAGGGTTGCCGTGGCATCCCCCATGTCCCTGCTGTAGATGTCCCCCATGCTGTGCAGGGCCAGCGTGTGGTCCCTTGTGCTGTTCAGGGCTGGCGTGGTGTCCTACCCATGTCTTGGTGCCGTGCAGGGCCAGCATGGTGTCCCCCATGTCCCCAGTGCCATCGTTGCTGTCACTGCCGTGAGCCTGTATGGGGAGAGAAGAGGCTCCAGCTGAGAGCTCCCTTCATCCCAACCTGCTCCAGGTGTTGCCGCTTCCGTGGCCTCTCGAAGCAGCATGCAGGGACCGGCATGACACCTGGTCTGTGCCCAATGCTGTCCCCACCGCACACCCTTTTCCAGTCCCCGCCAGACCCAGTGCACAGCTGGTGTTGCTGTGGCAACGGCCAGCTGTGCCGGAGTACCACTACCTCCTCCCGCATCCCTCTCCTTCCCAGCCCTGCTCTGCTGCGTCTCCCGCACCGGCCACTCTCCTGCTGCCGGGATGGCCACGGCGGCCAACAGAGCTCCCGGTGCCGGGCTCGTGAGCGAGGGACAAGGGACACCCAGTGAGGCTAAGCCTGGCACTGGGGATGTTCCTGCTGGGAGCCTGGATGCTTGCCCCATGCCCTGGCTGGGTTGCGTGTCTCCAGCTCTGCCGATCCCACCAGTGCTGATGTCGGGCTGCTCTGGCACCGTTTCCCCACGGGACCCGACTCTCCTGCCCGGTGGCAGGGCCATATGTGTGGCAGTGGGTGCCGTGCCCTGGCCTGGGGTGCCCAAGCACCTCTGGCAGCGGGGTTGGAGGAGCGGTGCACGGCACCGGCAGGGAGAGCCCCGAGCAGGGACAGTCCCCACACTGCAGTGTCCCCAGCCCCCCCTCCGTGTGCCTGTCCCACGCGTGCCCCGTGTGCTCCCCGCGCTGCGTGGCACCAGGAAGATTTGTAACTTAGCCCTGTTATCTGGATAATGTCCTATTCATGTGGGGTTTAATAAATGAGATTTTTAAAAATCCCTGCGTGAATTAACACGGGTTGCTATGGCGACGGGGGGCCCAATTTAGCGTGTGGAGTATGAGTTTGTGGGGCCCGGGCCGGCCGCAGCGCGCACCGCGCTCGCTTCCCGGGCATCCATAATTGATAAGGTTGTCTGAAAGTTACGCAAATCAGATGCAGGGATTTGGCAGCAAACTGTTTCCCTCCCTGTCCCCTCCTCCCCGGTGCTACCTCGAAGAATTGTAGTGACTTGGCGTTTTCCCCTCGGCTTCCCTGCTCGGGCACCGTGAGATGGGACGGGGGCCCCCGGGGCGTCCCCAGCAGCGTCCGTGCCCACTGCACCGTCCCCATCCGGGCACCCGGGACTTGGGGAGATGGGGCTGTGCTGTGCCACGCAGGGCAGCTGCGGTTCCTGAGCCGTGGTGTGTTGGAGCGAGTGGTCTCCTTCCTTCTGAGGCCAGTGCCGCCTGTGGCTCGGCCACTTTGGAAATGGCTTCTGTGTGGCACCCGCCAGTGCCACGGGAGGGACCTCGAGCGGAGGAATGGGCCCCTCTGCTCCGGCTTCTCCTCCCGCTGGGCTGTGGGGATTTGCAAAGGGCTTCCACGCATGATGGCTTTGTGTGGCAAAGGAGGTGTCCCAGCACGGGTCCCCATGGTGCCGGGGCAAGCACCCGGGATGGCAGGGCCTGGCTGCAGCCCGGCTGTGTGGGTGTGAGCTGGGGCTGTGTCCTGTGGGGTGGTGTTGCCTGCCCCATACCTGGCCCTTGGTGCTGTCCTGGTCCCCCTGGCTGCTGTCAGGGCTCGTGTCCTTGTGTGCCACTGCACTCTGGGCACCTCACTCTGGGATGCCTGGGGCTGGGTGAGCCACGCTGCCTGGCTGGGCTCGGGAGCTGGGCATGGAGCCCAGCACCCCCTGCACCCTGCTATGCCAGGTAACCCAGCCCAGCCTGGCCCCACTGCCCGGGGGTGTGGGTGCTGAGGTGGGGGCAGCTCTCGGGGTACCCCTGTGCTGGGCAGGAGAGCCCTGTTCCTGTGTTGCTGCCAGTGCAGGTGTCCCTGTGTGTCACTGGCAGCAGTCTTGGCATCTCTGGGCTTATCCCAGCCAGTTCTGGCCCCACTGCCACACAGGGGGGGAGTGTGTCCTGCCCTGCCTGGGCAGGCACCCCAGCCCCACTGGCACCCTGGTGCTGCCCTGGCCCCATGGCTACCTGTGGCCACGCTGCTCCAGCTCCGAACCGTGTGGAGTGGGCAAAGCCCGCTATGGATGAAAAGTCCAAGGCAGGAGCCTGGCAGCTCCTCGGAGGATGTGTGTGATGCAGGCAGCGTGGGCAGCAGCGGGGGGGACTCCAAAGCTCAGCGAGCACCCCCAGGCTCATCCCCCTCTGGGGTGCTGCCATCCCGTGGGGACCCATCCCGCGTTGCGAGCGGAGCTGCAGCAGCCGGGTGGAATCGCTGCTTTGCCGGTGCTCCGGGATGCGGGGGCAGCGGGAGGCAGGAGCCAGACCCCCGGGGTCCACGGGCAGGGCCTCGCCGGTTGCCTCCTGCCCTCCGGTGTGTCCTCCTGTGCGGCGGCCAGTTAATTCTGGGGTGGGGTTTTTTTTTTTTTTTTTTGCCTGCATTTGATTGCATTAATAATCTCCTCTGATAACAGTATTTAATAAAACCAGGCTAATATGGCGCAGTTAGGAAATGTCTTTGACATTTTACAATTCAATTTCCATGCAGTAAAAGGCAGGGCAGCTGCAAATCCAATTGTGGTGCAGTGCCCAGGGCGCGTGTGGCCGGCAGCCGCTGGAGCTGCCCGGTTTCCCCCCCCCGGCCCTCCGGTAACGCAGGAAACTTCCCCGGGTAGCAGCCAACCCTAATGGCTCTCCCTGTCCCTCCCTGGCCACGGGCGCAGGGGCAGCCCCCTCCTCGCTGCAGGGGAAGCCCGGGCAGGGGGAGAGCAGATGGTGCTTGCCAGGATGCCGGAGCCCCTGGGTGCTGCCAGCCTTTGGAGCCATAGGTGCCGGGCAGGACGTCTGGAGGAGGAGGAAGGGGCTGTGAGGTTGGATCCTGTGGCAGCTTGGTCAAACTGGGGGGGTGCAAAAAGGTGCTGGGCCCCCACACATCCCCTACCCCGTGGCCAAGTGCTGCTCTCGCAGCCCCCCCAGTCCCATCAGCCAAGGAGGCGGGCTGGGGCACGCAGGGCGATGCTGGCACAGGGCGATGTTGGTGCATCCCAGCCACGTCCCAGCTGAGCAGCCCCTGCCGCTGCCACGCTTAACGGTGTGTCAGCAAGTCCCTTATAAACTTCTTCTTGAGGCTTCTAGCCCGCCTGTGAAACCCCGCTCCCAGCAGGACTTGGCAGGTGGGCGCAGGCTGGAGTGTGCCAAGTTTCCTTCCAGAGGGGGATTGTTACTCAGCCCAGGGTGACATCTCATTATTTTACATTTTCTTGCCTCTCTTTCCGGCCGGACTGGAGTTGTGGGTG
>JAOTQQ010000071.1:7084301-7101210 GCA_026546715.1 Gallinago undulata | reverse complement strand
AGGGCCAGGTGTCCGGAGCACCAGTGGGTGCACTGGGTACAGGGCCAGCACACACACACACACACACACACACACACCAAAATCCCTTGGAATTTGAGGAATGGCTTGTGCTGGGCATCACAGCACTCATCTGTGGGTGTCTAGGTGTCATGGGATGCCCAGATGTGATGGGAATGGGTGTCCAGCTGTGGTGGGCAGTTGTTATCCAGCTGTGATGGGCACTGGGGTGTCCAGCTGTAATGGGCACTGGGGTATCCAGCTGTGGTGGGCAGTGGATATCCAGCTGAGATGGCTACTGAGGTATCCAGCTGTGGTGATCAGTGTGTATGCAGGTGTGATGGGGAGTTGTTTTCCAGCTGTGATGGGTGTCCAGCTGTGGTGGGCATTGGGCTGCAGTGGTTCCATCCCATCCCTGCTACCTCTTTGCCCCAGGCAATCCCTTCCCACGCAGCCAGCAGCCTGCGAGTTTTCCGGTGCATTATTTATACAGTCAAAATCGATCAGCAGATGATAACAGCTTCATTAGCATCTGAACATCGCGCCGGCCTCGGTGCTTGACACGACCTTGGCTGCAGGAGTACAAGCCTTTTGCTGTCTGCCAGTGGTGAGGACCGGCTCCCTGGTGTCCCCGTCACTGCTGGACCCAGCCAGGGCTGCTCCAGCCACCTCCATGGGGTCCCCACGGTGGCATGTGTGTGGGCAGACCTTGCGGCCCTGCAATTTGGCCACACACGTGCCCCCATGGGGACTCCATTCTCGCTGTGAGGAACAGAACCACTCATGCCAGGGCTCCTCATGCAGCAAGCGCTTGCAGCGCTCGTTGTTTGCGTGGCACTCGTCAGCAAGGATATAATTAAGAGCAGCTATTTTGGATGCTTCCTTTATCCGGCAGCTCACGGCGATGCCGCTGCAGGGTCCTCCCCTCCCTCTGAAACAGGCACTTGGCTTCGCCTCGAATGTCTTTCCCTGGGGGCACTCGCTGTCATCCTGCTTGTGGGGTCCCTGTTGTGCTGGGGGGCACACACGCAGGGGTTCCCCCCCACCCATGTGGACTGGGGGAGAAGCGGCAGGGACGGTGGGGCTTGAAAGGGGCAGACCCCTGCAGTGGGGTGATGGAAGGGATGGATGGGGAGGAGGATTCGGAGGGATTGCCCCGGCTTGTCCGCTGCTGATGTCAAGCTGGGGTTGGGGGGATGGGGGAAGCAGCGATGGCTTTCCCTTCATTAAGTAGATGTTGATTTAGCGGAGGCTGGAGCCATCTGCTCGGAGCAACCATCCGCTCCCTGCGAGCTGGCGCGGCGCTGCCGGGGGGCAGCTGGGCGAGGATGTGCTTCGTCAGCGGGGGCTTGGCCGGGAGCCCCCGCACCCAGGCTGGGCATCGATCGGTGCTGGCGCTATGCTGGCTGCAGACGCAGGGGGCTGGCGCACGAGCATGCCAATGGGATGGGAGAGGGGAAGGGAGAGGAGCCCCCAGAGGCACTAAGGAGTCCCCCTGTGTGGAGCCGTGGCCTCGGGCATGGGTGTAGTGGACGGGCTGGAGCAGCTGGGCAGGGGGTCTCCCCATGATGTGCACTGGGGTGTCTGGAGCAGTGGTTGGGTGCAGGGGTCTCCCATGGCATGCGCTGGGGTGCCAAGTGCAGTGGTTGGGCATAGGATCTCCCCATGGCATGCAGTGGAGTGCCCAGTGTCGTGGTTGGGCATGAAGGTCTCCCTGTGTCAGGCACTGGGATGCCCAGAGCAGTGGTTGGGTGGAGGAATCTCCCCATGGCATGCAGTGGGGTGCCCAGTGCAGTGGTTGGGCATGAGGTTTCACCATGGCAGGCACTGGGGTGCCCAGAGCAGTGGTTAAGCATGAAGGTGTCCCTGTGGCAGGCACTGGGATGCCTGGAGCAGTGGTTGGGTGCAGGGGTCTCCCCATGGCATGCAGTGGGGTGCCTGGAGCAGTGGTTGGGCATGAAGGTGTCCCTGTGTCAGGCACTGGGATGCGTGGAGCAGTGGTTGGGTGCAGGGGTCTTCCCCATGGCAGGCACTGGGTTGCCCAGAGCAGCTGTTGGGCATGGGGGTCTCCCTGCGATGTGCACGGGAGTGCCCGGAGCAGCAGCCAGGCACGGAGTGAGGATGCAGGGGGTCAGGGTGATGTGTGGCCGGACCCTGGGGGTCGTGCAGAGCGGTTCCCCCCTGCACGTGCCGCTGGCTCGTGCGTCGCCTGCCATCGCCGTGCCCCTCGGGCTGTCGCCGCTGCGGCTCGGCCGGCACGTGGCGGGGGAGGAGAGGGCCAGCGAGGAGCCCACCGCCCTCGCTGCACGCCGGGCTGAATTGAAGAGTGCATTTAGCTACCGTGAGCTCTGCGTTTAAGTAAAGGCATTTCTGGGAGTAGTGGCGGGGCTGAGCTCCCCGCGGCGGTGTTTACTCGCGGCAGATGCTGTTTATAGTCGGTGTCTATGGCAGACGGCTGCGGTGCCCAGTGTGTGCTGGAGCCGGACCTGGCATTGCCGGGGTTCACTGGGTCCCGTAATGCAGCTTGTCCCCCTTTCCCAGCGCCAGCGATGCGGTCCTGCCTGACCCCCAGGATGCTCGTGGGATGCAAGCTGCTCTGAGAGCTGTGGCTCACGCTGTGGGGCTGGGATGCCCAGGGAGCCCCATGCTCCAACGTGGCATAACCTTCCCCTGAGAAGCCCATGAGGAGCAAAGAGGGAACATCGGGGTGTGCTGAGGGCATTGGTGGGGCTCAGGTGGTGTGAGCAAAGGCTCCAACGCCGGGGATGCCACCATCCCTGTGTTGCAACTTCTGCTGGATGGTCCCAGCGTGGGCAGGACAGGCAATTTGTGGGTGCTCGGTGCTCTCCATCACTCCTCTGGTGATCCCAGCAGGGAGGACAGCTAGGGACATGCTCGGTACAGGCTGGCAGCATGGCCGTGCAGGAACCCTGCTCTCCTCCCCGCTGTGCCCGTCTCCTTTTGTGGCTGGTATTTTTAATTGGCAGTGCTTTCAGCTCCCCTCCCTCTCCCTTGTTAATGGAAGAGTTTTCCTTGTGCTTCCCAGCCATTAACAAGCTCTTCCATATCTCCCTGCCCCCAGACACGCTGCAAATCCCACACGGTGGCGGTGGGGCTGAGATGGCTCCAGTCTGCAGATTGGTGGAGTGCCGGGATGCCCATCCTGCTCCCCCTGCCCCAGGAGCTGCGGGCACCCAGCCATGGCAGGGCTGCGCCAAGGGCCTGGTTGGGCTACAGGTGCCCTCGGCATGGCACTGTCATGCCCCATGCCAGGCTGCCGATGCCATGTCAGACACACGTGCTGTTTCATTAAAGGAGGAGCTTTATTGCTGGGCTGTGGGACCATGGTTTGAGGGTTTTGCTTGTGGCCCCTCAGGAGCTTTGGTGGTGCCAGCTGGCATGGCAGCCACTGCCTTCCCTGCCCTGCCCACTGCCAGTGCAAAGCCACTGTCCCTCGAGGGTGCCGGTGCCGATGCAGACACGGGGTTGATCCTTCACTGGTGCCACCATCTGTGGCCTTGACCTGACCCCGCAGGGGTGCCAGCCATCATGCCACCATCCATGCCACCATCCACACCTCTCTGTGCTGATGGACACCTACCTCAAGAGGATGTGGGACCTCCCAGCTGCTCCCCAGGGTACCCCATCAGGCCAGCACTGCCCCGAAAGACCCTTTCCCGGCAGCGCTTGAAGCCATGCCGGGGCCTGAGCTTGCCGCAGCCCGTCACGGGGACCGGCAGGCTGGCGGCCACTGCCAGGGCTTTAACGAAAGTCAAACCGCTGCACGGCTGGAAGTCACTGACTAAGCACTTGGCACGAGCAATGATGGAAGTGCTAAACAGATTTTGGCAGCCGCAGCCTCTCCTGCAGGTGCAGGGAGGAGAGATTCGCCGCTACGGTGTGTTCGGCTGATGTGTTTGGCCGGTGCCGGGGAGGGGGGGGGACGGACTGCCGGTGGGTACCCAGGGGGTACCAGTGTCACCCCTGCACCCCGCAAAGCCGATCCCTGGACATCGCCCCGTCCCAGCCCCTTGCTGGGAGTAACGCGTGGGAAAGGCCGGGCGCTGCAGACCCACTGACATCCATCCATCCATCCGTCCGTCTGCGGGGACCGGTTAGCCGGAGCGGGGCCCGTCTCGGGGCCGGAGGTTGGAGCCAGTGCCGGGCACGGTGCCGCTCCTGCGCCCGCCGGCTCCTTTTGTCCGCTGGCCATTTGCATCCCTGGGGGGCAGCTCGGCCCCCTTCTCCCGGGAGCTGCTTCTTGGCTGCGGGCGGCAGCGGAAGCGGTCCTGGGCTCCTCTCCACCGGCGCTGAATGGCACCTTTGTTGGGGAGCCTGGCGGCAGCTCGGGGCTGGCGAGGACCTGCTCAGCCCCCGGTCACTGCGATCGGCCCCCGCTGCCAGGGAGCTCTGCCCACCAGCAACGTCCTTGCTGGAGGAGCACGGGGATGCTGCAGCGGGGATGGGTTGGGGGGGGGCTCTTCCCCAGGTCTGGCCACCCCCCATGGAGATTTGTTGCTGGGGTGGTTTGTTAATGTGTTAAATGATCAGTGTGGGCTGCCGGGCAAGGGAGGCTGCCCTGGCACCCGGGGCTTGGGCTGGTGGCATTTTGTTTGCTGGAAGGAGGGCAAGAAGGGCTGGCTGCGGGCACCTGGTGGTGGACCCCCTTGTCCCTCCCTGCACCCAGGGAACCCCATGGTTGCTGTGTTCCTCTCTGCGCCCTGCGTGTTCCAGGAGAGGCTGGGGACCCGATGGACAGGAGATGATTGCCGTGGCTGTTCAGAGCTCTTGCCCATTGGCACGGGGCTGCGTTGTTGTTAGAAAATGCCCTGTGGCTTGGGCTGTTGGGTGGCCGATGGAGCGTGGGAGGGAGCCGGTGCTCTGGCAGCCCGGGAGCCTCTCTGTTTGCAAGGAGAAACCTCTGCCACCACCCCAGCTGCTTCTGGGACCATCTGCCATGCATGGCCCAGGGCAGGGATGGCTCAGCCCAGCACCACTCCTTAGGTTGGTGGGTCGGGGCTGGGCACAGCCCCCCTTCCCTCTGCTGGTGCCCGCTGTGCCCTGTTTGCTGACACAGCCCTTTGTGCCGAATAACTGAATATCGCACTGGGAGGCTGAGAGGGGCTTCCCAGTGCTGGGGGAATGAGAGAGGCCATGGCACGTTGGGAGCATCCCTCTGACCTCATGTCTCCCTTCCCTGCCTGAAGTCACCCCTTCCAGCCGGCTTGTCCCCAACACGCTTCCTGCCATCCTGCGAGGGTGAGGATGGCCATCCCTCCTCCCTGCAGGGCTGGGCAGCCTTTATTGAACTATTCTCTATAGGCTCGGGGCCGTGGCGGTGCCAGCTCACTGCGGTGGGCACAGGGGCTGCTATGTGGGTACCCAGCCTGGGGCTCTGCCACCCGTCTCTTCCTCCTCCTCCTGCTCCGGCTCCCCGCTGGGGACTGCGAGGAAAGAGCAGGCTCACTGAAAAGCCTGAGTGGCATTTTTCGGTTAAATCTTATGTAAATCTGGCTTCGTCTTTCTTCGTGGTGCTAATTGGATTGCCCCGCGGCGGTTGATTTTCCCACGCAGGCAGGGGTGGGGTGGGAGTGGGGCAGTGCTGGGTTGGGGGGCTGCAGGGACAGGGGATGTGCTGGTGCCTGGGGGAGCATGCCAGGCTCACTGCTCGTGTCGAAGCAGCCAGACCCAGCAGCTCGGTGTGGTGCTGGGCTCCACAGGGCCATGCTGGAACCCCAGTGAGGCAGAGGAGCTGGGGAGGGAACCCTAGGCAAAGCCACCACAGCCTGGGTGAACAAAACCCCTTGTGCCAGGAGAGGCTTTTGGGCTCTGCCACCATCAGCAGGGACCCCTCCATCCCGAGCCCTCCTGCCAGCAGGTGGGGGCAGCCCTGCACGGTGCCATGCTGCACCCCAGCCCGGGCTGCAGGGAGCCAAAACCTGGATCGTGAGGGAAACCTGGAGCTGCAGCTGCGTCACCTCCCTGGCGTGCCCCAGGTCCCTGTCCCAGCCACCTGCTGTGCCACTCTAACATGCTGTCCCCTTCCCTCCCTCCCAGAGCTCCTCGGATCGGCAAAAAGAGTCAACGTCAACTTCCAAGACACCGACGGGTGAGTGGGAGCCCTGTGCCCGGCTGTGTGTCTGGTGGGGTCTGTGGGCAAGGACGTGCATGCCATGGGGTGCTGCGAGCGGGGGTCCACGTGCTGTGGGGAGCCTGTGGGGGGTGTCTGGAGATCTGTGAAGCACAGGGTGCAGTGAGCAGGAGCCTCATGCGTCCGTGCAGGCACGCTGGGCATGGAGCGATGCAGTCGTGCAGCCAGGGTCTGGATGGGCAAGGGCTTCTGCCCCCATTAGCCAGCGTGGGTGAGCCCTGCCCGCACCCCTGAGCCCCTGGGGTTGCAGCTGCGGGCATCAGAGGTGGGAGGTGAGGTCTGGAAGGCAGAGGAAGAGCTGTGCCCCATGTCTCACCGGCCTCTTCCCAGCTCTCGCCATGGGCTCGGGGCTCTGCAGGTGCCATGCAGGGAGTAGCCCCCGCAGGGCACCAAGCTGTGACCCCTCTGGGCTGTGTTGCTGGATCGCCGCTTCCCAGCCGGCACCCAACAGGCGGGGAGGAGCGGAGAAGGGGCTGCAGGCTCACTACCCACTAATCACCCTAATGAGGCTGCTGGCGTAGGAAGGCAGCCAGAGCCCTGAGGAGGAGGGGGGCTGCGGTGGGAACCCGGACTGACACTTGCAGGGATGGTCAGCAGCCACCCCCCGTGCCCCCCAGCTCCCCCTGCCCTGTTGCCTCCCACCATTGAGCGGGGCAGCGGGACACGGGGCTGGGCAGTGCCGGTTGGTCCCTGTGGATGGCTCTGCTGCAGCCATGGAAATGGCACGTGAGCAGAGAGGCGGGATGGGGTGAGGAACGGGAGGGCATGCCTGGGTCCCTCCTCATCCTCGCCTCCAAGCAGGGCCTCCATACTGAGGTGGTGGCAACGGGCATCCCCTGGTACCTGCCAGCACATCGTGTGTGCACGTGTGTGTGTGCACGGGTGCATGCAGGCGTGGGGATGTGCAGCTGAGCGTGCGTGTGCATGCAAGCGTGTCTGCGCACACGAGTGTGCGTGCACGGCGGTGGGAGCGTGTGGGCATGGCGGCCAGCAGTGGGGCGGGAGTGTGACACTGTCTGCGCAGGGCAGGGGCTGGAGGGTGCCTTGTGGGCAGGGCGAGGGGCTGCGTCGCCCCATAGACCACCTCAGGGGGTGGCTGCCGGAGCCAGCAGGTCACCGGAGGGCTGTGCGTCACAGTGGGGCTTGGGGCAGGAGTTGAGAGCTGCAGGAAGGTCCCAAGCTCACGCCTTGCCTGTGGCTACTGGCCAGCTTGGCAGGTGCAGGAGCAGCCCTGCAGCAGAGGAGCAACCTCCAGCCTCCAGCCCTGCTCCTGGAAAGGATCATCCCTTGGGAATGCGCAGGGCAGACCCAGGCTGCAGCCCACGCATCTCCTTTGCTGCCAGTGTGCCGTGCCGGCTCAGCTGGCGTCGGTGCCGTGCCTCAGTTTCCCCATCTCCACTCAGCTTGCTGATTCCCGGGCTGCTGGGCGCCATGGGCGAGCACCATGCTGGTGTTCCCATGCTCGCCCTGGGGACGGTGTCCTGTGTGGTGTGTGGCTTTTGTGGCTGGCTGGGCTGTGCTGGGGGAAGCCCCCGAGGCAGCCCCCGGGGGAGGGCTGCGTTTTGCACCATCTTGAGCGGATCTGAGCGGGGCGCTGGAGCGGAAAATGTTGACATTTCCCAGGCAGACGTTGGGGATCGTCCTCCTGCGCGAGCTGTCTGCTCGCATCGCCGCTCCCCGCCGGGGGATCGCAGGCGGCAGCTCCACTGGGAACATGGTGGTGACCAAAGCGTGGTCCCCAGTGGGGACGTGTCCCCCCTCCTCAGCTGGGGGTCCCAGCGATGGGGGGGATTGCCATCCCACAATGGGGGGGATTGCCATCCCACTGCCTGCCTCTCCAGCGCCAGGCAACCGTGGG
Organism: Gallinago undulata; assembly: GCA_026546715.1. Classification (NCBI taxonomy): domain Eukaryota; kingdom Metazoa; phylum Chordata; class Aves; order Charadriiformes; family Scolopacidae; genus Gallinago; species Gallinago undulata. Next base: position 7,093,204 of record JAOTQQ010000071.1, on the reverse strand, counting down.
GGGCAGCAGGTCCCACTGGGGTCTGCAGTCCATTCCCGCACTCCGGTGACACCGGGGCGGCCCTGTGGATGGGATGGGGACACTGAGTGGGACTGGGGCACAGAGTGGCAGGGTGATGGGCGCAGGCGCAGCCGCACGGAGGATGCCTCTGCCGGGAGCAGCAAGTAGGTCAGCTCCTGGCCTCCTTCCCAGCAACAAGCCTCCTGGTTTGCCTGGTCCCGGGGGCTGCAAAAGCAGAGCGGGGTGTGGTGCCGGGGGCTTTCCCCACCCCAGGGCAAGGCCCAGCATCACAGGGGGGCACCACTGCCATCTGGCAGCCTGGCACACCCCTTCCCCCCCGGGAATCTCTGCTCATGGTTGTGCTGCTGGGGCCAGGCTGGGGGAAGTGGGTCAGTGGGGAGGTTGGCTCCCTGGCACCCCCCCCTCTCAGTAGGACCCTCCTCTTCCCCCATGCCTGCCCTGCCCATCAACCTCCAGCCCCGTGGGGTCTCAGCATCCCCAGGGAGAGTTTTACCTGCGCCGATCTCACTCCAGCATCCCCAGATCAGACCCACCAGCGCCCGCTGCCAGCTCGGTGGCATCCCCAGCCCCACGTCCCATAACAAGGGCTTGGCGGGGGGGTCTGTCCTGTGGCTGCGGCGCCCCAGGAAGAGCTAAATAAAGTGGTGGGCTGGAGAGAAAACCCTCATCTGCCCTGGCACATCCCACCCTCTGGCCCTTGTTGCACAGCAGGACGTGGCCGGCTTGTGCCTCAGCCACGTCTGGTCCCTGTGGCAGCTCTTTCTCCAGACACGGGGTTGCCCTGGAATCTGGGGGACACGTGCACGTGGCGGGTGGTCAGAGGCAGAGCAGGCGCCGTAGGGTGCTGTGGTGGGTGCGGGCTCGAGGCCAAGCTGCTGGGACAGGGGATGGCAGGGCCGCAGAGGGGACAGGGACACGAGACCCCTGACACCACGGCTGGTCCCCAGGTTCTCGGCTCTGCACCATGCGGCGCTCAACGGCAACACGGAGCTCATCTCGCTGCTGCTGGAGGCGCAGGCTGCGGTGGACATCAAGGACAACAAAGGTGAGTCCTGGGGTCCTGCCTGTGGCCCCCACACCCTTCTACAGGCTCACGGGGGGGCTCATGGCATTCCTGTCCTGCCCACCCGCAGGCATGCGGCCCCTGCATTACGCGGCTTGGCAAGGCAAGAAGGAGCCCATGAAAATGGTGCTGAAAGCAGGTTCCTCTGTCAACATCCCATCGGACGAGGGCCAGATCCCCCTGCACCTGGCGGCACAGCACGGGCACTACGATGTGGTACGGTGGGGATGGCGGCGGGGCAGGATAGGGGGGGAGGGAGGCCATCCTGCCCCTGCCCTCACTGAGCTGGGGTCTCACTCCTCCGCAGTCGGAGATGCTCCTGCAGCACCAGTCCAACCCCTGCATCATGGACAATTCGGGGAAGACGCCCTTGGACCTGGCGTGCGAGTTTGGCCGGGTGGGGGTAAGTCCTTGCAGTGCCGGGACCACCGAGAGGAAGACTGGGAGGGGACAGGAGGAGATAGTGGGGTCCCTGGGGTGCGGGTGGACAACCCCTGGAAGGGATGGCAGTGGGGTCTGGCAGTGCCACTGCTGGGGGCGGGGGGCTGTCTCTGGCTGCTGGAGGAGGGCAGAGCAGGGAGGGGAGGCGGGGGCTGAGCCGCCCTTGCAGCCCTGCTCCCTCTGTGTTTGCTGAGCCAGGTGGTCCAACTGCTCCTGAACAGCAACATGTGCGCGGCGCTGCTGGAGCCCAAGCCGGGGGACGCCACCGACCCCAACGGCACCAGCCCCCTGCACCTCGCCGCCAAGAACGGCCACATCGACATCATCCGGTGGGTGCCGTGGGCAGGGAGGGCAGTGCCAGGGTGTGTGTGTGTGGGGGGGGTGTGTGTGTGTCCCTCCCGGCCTCGCTGACCCCGCCGTCTGCCCGCAGGCTCCTGCTGCAGGCTGGCATCGACATCAACCGGCAGACCAAGGCGGGCACGGCGCTGCACGAGGCGGCCCTCTGCGGCAAGACCGATGTGGTGCGGCTGCTGCTGGATGTAAGGTGCCCCCCCTCCTGACACCCCCAGACACCTCCAGCTCTGGGATGGGCTGTGGGAAGGGAGAGACCCCGTGGCCGGGGGTGCAGATCAGCATGTGTGCATCTCCCAGGGAATGAGGGTGAGGGTCCGGGGCGGGGGGAGGAGGAACACCAAAGCAGTGAGATGTGCCCTCCGGTTGCTGGTCTCAGGGTGGCCTGGGAGATCCTGGGGGTGTCAGGGTGGGGGGACAGTCTCCTCCCAAGCCCTCTCTGCCCCATTGCAGAGCGGGATCAACGCCCACGTCAGGAACACCTACAACCAGACGGCTCTGGACATCGTCAACCAGTTCACCACCAGCCAGGCCAGCAAGGAGATCAAGCAGATGCTGCGGGGTAGGGGGGCCGGCGGTACACAGGGTGGCTGGGTACACTGCGGGGGATGCCGGGCTGGGGGTGACAGCCCCAGTGGCGGGGCTGGGCGGCCGGCGACGCTCCTGCTGTGTCCCCGCAGACGCCTCCGCCGCTCTGCAGGTCCGGGCCGTCAAGGACTATTGCAACAACTACGACCTGACCAGCCTCAACGTGAAAGCTGGGGATGTCATCACCGTGAGTGTGGCTGGGGAGGGGGCCAGGGGGGACCCCCGATGGTGGCGCTGGCCCCTGACCTGGCCCCTGCCCGCAGGTGCTGGAGCAGCACGCGGACGGGCGCTGGAAGGGCTGCATTCACGACAACCGGACCGGCAACGACCGCGTGGGCTACTTCCCCTCCAGCCTCGTCGAGGCCATAAGCAAACGAACAGGCAAATAATCCCCCCTCCCTCTGCCTCCCCCCAGGGGACTGCTCCCGAACTCGCTGCCCCAGGGAGCCCCATTTCAGTGCGGTGCCTGGGGTGCAGCTAGTGAAACCAAGCTGGGAAGGTGTCCCTGTTGTGCATGTAGGGTCAATGTCCCCCCATTGTGTGCATGGGATGGTGCCTCCGAGTGTGCGACCCCCCACATAGGGTCAGTGTCCCCATTGTGCAGGGTCAGTGTCCCCATTGAGTGTATGGGGTCATTGCCCACATCAAATATGCAGGGTTGGTGTCCCCATTGAGTGCACTGGATTGGTGTCCCCATCATGCATGTGGGGTCAGTGTCCCCATTGAGTGTGGCAGGTTGATATCCCCATCGTGCATGTGGGGTCAGTGTCCCCATCGAGTGCGCTGGGTTAGTGTCCCCATTGTGCCTGTGGGCTTGGTGCCCATCTGGTGCATGAGGGTTGGGGCTGGCAGCCCTGGGGTGCTCACGGGGCCACCCTGCTGCCATGGTGATGGGCTGGAGGAGGTATTTATGGTGCCGGGGGGTTGATGCATGGGGAGAGCTGCGGCCGTCACTGTGGTTTGGGGGTGATGGCATGGTGGTGGGACCAGAGGAGCTGGTGCTCAAGGTCTGAGAAGGGGGGGCTGGGCACCAGTGCCAGGGCTCCAGCACTGCCCTACGGGGACCCTCTCCCTTGCGAGAGGCTGTCTCAGTGGTCAGACCCTGCTCCCTTGCCTTGCAGCTGCCTGTCCCTGTCCCCATTTCTGTCCCTTTAGGCTCCTGGTGGGGTGCGTGGTCCCCCGGGATAGCCTGTGACCATGCTCGCTGCCAGACGCGGGGTGATGGGGCTGGTGCCTCTGCGGGCAGCATTGAAAGGCCCCGCACTGAGCAGCTCACTCCCCCCCATGTCACGCGTTGCCCAGCTCCGTGCGATCTCTGGGACGGCCACATCTCTGGGGCGCGGGCTGGGAATGGCAGTGTTTGAGTGAGATCCCAAGGGAACAGTGGCATGAGTGCCTGTTGGTCACTGGGCACTGCTGTGGAGGTACCGTGTGCCGGACGGGCAGGGGCAGAGCCACCCTCAGGATGTGGGTTGTGTGCTGGTACCACAGGGATGAGTTCTGTGGCTCCCGGGATGCAGCTGGCTCCGTGTTGGCGTTTGCCCGGGTGTGGGGTTTCATTGCCATCCCATCGGCTGCAGCTCTGGGCCCCGTGCAGTGGGTCGGCAGCTGGGCTTGGCTGGCCTGGCACGGGGTTGCTGGCACTGCAGCCCCCAGCCCAGCCTTACTGCAGCCTGCCTCCTCCCGGGATGCTTTCACGGGGAGCAGGACCCCCCTGGCAGCCTGGCTGTGGGAGCCCCGCAATGCCAGGAGCCCCATGGTGATGTTCCTGCCTCAAGCACGGGGCTGTCCTGGTGTCCGTGTCCCTCGGGGAGCCGTGGCAGGTCTGTGGGATGTGTCCATGGGCCATACCCTGCCACCAGGCCACGCACTGAGCTCCTGCTGCTGTTCCTTGGCTCGGCTCCGCATCGGTTGGGTCTCAGTTTTGGCTTCTCCACGCTCCTTTGGTTGCTTTATTTTGTTTGCTGCTTTTTTTTTTGTCCCCCTTTCTTTTTCCTTTTATTTTCTTTTATTTTTTTTTTTTGGTGGCGCTGAGCGTGTCTCTATTATTTTGATTCTTTTCATTTTGTCTCTTGTTATGTTTTATTATCAGGTTCATGGGAGACTGTAACAATCCCCCAACACTACCAAAAGATCCCGCTCCCGGCTTACGGGGCTGCTGTGCTAAACGGTGACGCCTCGTCCCATCCGTTCCATTCCCTGCCTCCACCTCCACCTCCACCACCACATTCCCATCAGACTCTTTTCAGTTCCTTTGGCTATCACAGGCTCTCCCCTAGCAGTGCCGACGAGCTGCGTTACGGACAAGGTAGTTCACTGCTCGCTTCGTGCTCTCCATGGATTTCTTTCTTTTCCTTTAAAGTCTGTATTGAATCTTTTCTCTCTGCTCGCCCTCTCTCCCCTCCTCACCCTCCCCTTGCCGTGGCGTCTCGGCACGCGGGTGCGTGCAAGTGCGTGCACGTGGGGGCACGTGTGTGTGCATGTGGGTGTGTGCATGCCTGTGCCGGGGGGAGGGGGGGTGTCTGCATGCATGCAGTGCGTGCAGGTGCGTGCACACATGCATGCCGGCGGCCCCCTGCCCTGCACGACCCCTCCAACCCTCTGGCCCCACGGCTCTGCTGCCGGCAGATCCCACCCTCACCCCCTCGCCTCGCCGGCTCTGGCTTTGGGGGGAGCGCCATGCTGCTGGCCACGCTCTGCCCGTGGCCCCTCCTCTCCTGCCCACCCTGTCCGGCTGCGTGGGGACCCCCAAAAACACTCTACGGGCTCTGTGCTGGGGGGAGGGCTGGACAGCGCGGTGCCCAGCCAGGAGTTGTGGGAGGTTCATTTGGATGTGGGGACTCTGCCCGCTGGAGACACCTGTCCCCCCACCCCACCCACCCCCGACAGGGGGTTCAACACCCAGCGAGCTGCTCTAATCGGGGTCGGGTCTGTGCTCGGAGCGGGAAGGGGCTGTGCTGCGGGGCGTGCTTTCTTGAGGGATGCTCTCGGAGCTGAGTCGGTGCAGGCGGTGCCCAGTTGCACCATGGGGACCATCCCTGTGGCATGGCCAGGTGATGGATGGATGCTGCAGGTCCATGCATTGGGAGTGCCTGGAGAGCAGATATTTGGCAGGGGGTGTGGGGGTGGTGTTGCAGGGATGCAGCCCAGGCTGTGCCAGCAGGCACTGCCACCATCTGTCCGGTGTCCGGGGGTCATCGCACGTGCCCTCCCGGTGGCAGTGGCACAGGAGGTTGTGTTGGGAGAGCGCTGGGCCAGCCACACTTGCAGCTTGACGTGTCCTGTCTGCCAGCACTGGGGACAAGGGAACAAAACTTTTTCCCAGGGCTTTCTCTCCCCGTTGGGTGGCACAGAGCCATGCTCCTGCCCCGGCAGCGTGGGCTCCTCTCGGTGTGACTGCGGCACAGGGGGACATCCAGCCCCATTGCGGCGTGGCAAGTTGTTCCCTCTCATGCTCCTTCAACGAGTTTATCACCTTGTACCAGCTGCTCCCTGCTAGGGCCTGGCTGCTAACGAGGCAAGCAGCTTAATGAGTGAAAGTGGCCTGGGCAGTGGCAGGGTGGCAATGCCCTGTACCTGGTGGCTGGCAGCGGGGCTGGGCTGTGCTGGGCTCCTCGGTGGCTGGTGGTGGGGCTGTGGCAGCTCTGAGTGCGGGGCCTCATGGGGCCGTTGTCCATCTCCCTCTGATGATATTTTGAACCCTGGGCTCACCACAGGGCCCAGGGGAACTCGCCCCTCGCTGTGGGTCCCATCTGGTGCTGGGCACCCCATGGGCATCCCATGGGCAGCCCCGGTGCGAGCAGGACCTGGCGGGGGCAGCCAGTGGGGTGAGCTGGTGAGGAGCGGTGTTTTGGGGGTGACACTTGAGCCATGCCCAGCTAGGAGGACCGAGTCCCCTTGCCCACTACTGTGTCACCCATGTGTTGATGGCTGCCATGGGGCACCCTGGAGAGTGTAGGGGTTCAGCCTTGCCCCACACTGCCCCTGTGTCCTCCCCTAGATGGATGCAGGCAGACCAGTGCCATCTTGCCCAGGGGACAATGGGGTGGAGACCTTGGTCCCCACCGCCCAAGTTTGCCCAGCTCCCTCTGCTGCCCTGCACCAGGTCATGTCCCCATCCTCCTCCACACAGAGATGATGCAGTCCTTGTCCCCTGCCGGACTGAGCCAGGACATTGGGACATCCCACCATGGATCTGACTGGTGGCAGGGAGGGGGAGCCCTGCAGGATGGGGTCCTGGAGCTGGTCACTGTCATCAGCTGCTCGGAGGGGGTCCCAGGAGCTGCTACTCCTGGGCCAGTGCTGGCATCCCGGGATCCAGCTGCAGCCAGGGGTTTTCCCTGCGTACAGCAGTGATGGGCCCCATGGCCACATGTTGTTTCGTCCCGTGCCACCCCGATGCGAGCCTGAGCGCACGGAGCCACGTGTGGCTGATGGCTGCTCTCTCTGCTCTGCCACCAAGGGTCCCGTGGGTCCGACATGAGCCCATCCCACCTCTCGCCATCGCAGGGCGGACCGGCCACGCCGGCTCCCACGGAGGAGATCTGGGTGCTGCGGAAACCCTTCGCAGGTACAGTGGGTGTGCGCTGCTGGGACCCTCCCTGTCCCTGTTGGGGCACACACCGGGACTTGGCAGTGGCTCCGGTGGGGCATGGCCGTGTCCTCCTGCCCTGCCGTGGGGCTCGGTGCCCTGACAGCATCTCCTCTCCCCGCGCAGGTGGTGACCGCAGCAGTCTGGGCAGCACGGGCAGTGTGGCCTCTGCCCGCAGCTCGGGGAGCGGGCAGAGCGCGGGCAGCGGGGCGCACGCCCTGCACGCCGGCTCTGAAGGCGTCAAGGTAAGTCGGACCACGAGGTGGCTGTGCCAGCCTGCGGTGGCACTCAACTCCGGTCCCGGCACAGGGGCTTGTCCCAGCGCAGGCATTTGTTGCCTTGGCAGCTGCCCCTGCTCCCTGCAGGGACTGATGCTCAGCTGGGTGCTGTGAGGTCCTACCGGCACCCAGCGTGCCACCAGCTTGCGGTGCTGGACGTGCCCGCGGCGTGATGTCCTGCCGGCATGCAGGGTCCGGCCGAGGCTGCAGGCCGTGTCTCTGCTGCCACTCTGAGGGTGCCTCTGCGCCGTGCACTGCACTGCACGCTGCAGCTCCGCGCTGCACGGAGCCGCCTGCCCGCTGCTGCCAGCACACAGCCCACTGCGCACGCCTGCCCGCCCCGTGCCCGCTGCAGGTGATCACTGCCCGCTGCATTCCGCTGCCGGCCCGCTGCACATCACACACTGCTGCCCGCGCGTTACACGCTGCTCATGGCAGCCTGGAGTGTCCCCTGTCCCTGGCCAAGGCACCCCTGAGCCCACCTCCCCCGGCATCCTGCCTGTGTTGTGCCAGAGCAGGCTGGGCACCGTGCTCCCCGTGCCCCCCCAGCCGAGCACTGTGCTGTCGGCCGTGGGGGCTCTGCTTTTTGGGCAGTGGGGGGGGGGGGCCCTGCAGCCAGTGCTGGCAGCCTGGCTCTGTGGCATGCGCCAGGCTGGATTCGGGGTGCCGCGGCGCCGCCTGCGAAGCACCATCTGTGCTGCTCCCGCTCTCCCCATCGCAGCCTGAATCTGCTGCCCACCCCCTTAACCCCCCCCTTCCCTGCCCACCCTCACCCAGGGCTGGCGGCGGGGTGGCCGCCGCAGCACCCGCAGCACCCACAGCACGCACCCCCACCGCCCGCCCGTCTCACTCCTGCCTGTTCTCCCCCCTTCCCGGGGTGTTTTTCAGCTGCTGGCAACCGTCCTTTCCCAGAAGGCTTCTGCGCAAGAGACTGCCGTGGGCGATGGGCCGGCCAAGGCGCAGGACATCCCCGCAGGTGCGTGCCGCCGGCCGCCCGGCTGCCGGGAGCAGGAGGAGCCCTGGCCCTGCCGCGGGTGTGCCGTGGATCCTGGGATTTGTCTTTTTTTTTTTTATTATTATTTTTTATTTTTTATTGCCACGGCACCCGTCGCCAGAAGAAAAAACGTGTGGGTAAAAAATGACTCTCTCGCCTTTCGGCTGCTGCCAGGCCTTCTCCTGCCTCGGTTAGTGGGGGCCCCGCGGGGGGACGGGGGGGGATCGGCGCGGGCGAGCGGGGGGCGGCAGCGCTCCTCCCCGGCCCCTTCCCTTCCCTGGCCCCCCCACCAGCCCTGCCGGAGCCCAAGCCAGGGTCCCCGCCACATCCGCCGTTCTGGGGGGCTGTGGGTGGGCATGGCCATGCCGCGGGGGTGCCCACGCTGCGGGGGAGGCATATGCTGGGGGGGGGTGGTGGTGCAGATGGGAGATGCACACGCGAGGAGGATGCACACGTGGGGGATGAATGTGCCAGGGGATGCCCAGGCTTGTGGAGATGCACACACAGAGGGGGATGGAAACCTGGGAAAAGGGGGGGGCGGGGGGATGCACACGCAAAGTGGGGATGCACTCGTTG
>JAOTQQ010000071.1:7044590-7084136 GCA_026546715.1 Gallinago undulata | reverse complement strand
CCCCCCCCCCCCCCCCCCCCCCACCCCCCCCCCCCCCCCCCCCCCCCCCCCCCCCCCACACATACATGGGAGGGAGGAGGGGATGCATACACCATGCATGCCAGTGCTGGGGGAAGAGGCTGTTCTTGCTGGTCCTGATGGCAAATACGGGGCAGAAATTTCTGGGCAGCCCTTGTGTCCCCCAGGGCTGGCAAAGGCACCAGGTGGTGAGTGGGCAGAGAAGGGCTGCCTGGGTGCCTCTGCGGGGGTCCTGGGGGATAAGGCAGCTTGTGCCAGCCTGTCTTCTCTAGCCTGGCCCCTCACTATGGGGCACAGCAGGTGGACAAGCCTTGTCCTGCATTGGTGGCATGGCTGGAGGAATGGGGACAGAGGGCTTTGGGCACCTAGGGGAGGTGGGCAGCCAGGGCAACCCGCTCTGGAAGAGTAGTCTAGCTGGGTCTCTCTGCTCAGAGCTGTGCTGGGTGGAGGGCACATGCAGCACCCTGGCCCCAACTGGGCTGGGGGCTCACCTGGGTCTGGGTGGGTGGGCAAGGGCAACAATAAGGGCTGCCCAGGGCAAGTCACCATGGCACCCAGGAGCCATGTGTGCTGTGGCACAGGGGGCTGGGTGCCCTGCAGAGCCCTGTGCTGGTGCAGCTGCCCTTGCCAGGATTTGGTGATAGGGGCTGTGACCTGTCTGATAGTGCCTTGCCCATCCCAGGGGACCAGACCCCATGTTCAGGGCGCCCTGGGGCGCTCCAAGCTGCTGTGCTGGGGCGGGTGTCACTCCCCTACGTTTGTCCTGTCTCTGCCAATGCGGGGGCTTTGGCTGTGCCATCCCACCCAGGACAGGGTCTCAGCTCCCCACCTTGCTTGGCCAGAGCCTGAGGGTCTGTGGCTGTGGCCCCACTGATCACTGCTTCTTTGGCAGGTTCGTCACGATCGCAGAGTGTGGCCAGTTCCCCGTATGCCCCCCAACCCCCAGCTGAGCCCCAGCTGAAGAAGATGGAGCCGCCATCGGAGGGGAAGGTGAGTGGGGAGTGCTGGGGTGGCATGGGGACCCCCACAATGGGGCATGGTGTTGGAGGGAGGAACACAGGCACAGCCATGTGGTGTGGCCACCCCAGTGCACCTATAGCTGTGGGTGCCTTAGCAGTCCTGTGAGGTGACCACCAAGGCTGGGTTGGCTCTAGGTGCTGGCCGTGATGGCGGTGCCCGTGGGCTGCTGTGCCATGCCGTGAGCCAGTGGCATGAGTCATCTCTGCGGCTGCTGGCCCCCCTCAGCTCCACAGCACCAGCCCCACACACACCCCCGGAGACAGACATGTGCCTGGGGTACCCCAAGCCACGGGGCCATGCAGCCCCCCTGCGGTGTCGGCTCCCAGCCCTGCCGACATGTGGATGGGTGTGGGGACAGCCCCGGGGGACACAGGCAGTGGGGGTGTGTCCCCATCTCCCTCTGCGGTCCCTCTCCCCAGAGCTCGGAGGCCGTGTACCAGTGGCTCTGCAAGTTCCAGCTGCAGCTCTACGCGCCCAACTTCATCAACGCCGGCTACGACATCACCACCATTAGCCGGATGACGCCAGAGGTGAGGCTGGGGGAACACCAGGGCTGGCTGGTGCTGCGGGGTAGGGGACACGGCTGGTGTGGGGTGATGCTGACCCCTCTCTCTGCCCCAGGACCTCACAGCCATCGGCGTCACCAAGCCGGGGCACAGGAAGAAGATTGCCTCCGAGATCAACAACCTCAATATCCCTGAATGGCTGCCAGAGTACAAGCCGGTAAGGGCTGCGTGGGGCCGGGGATGCTGAAGCCACATCCACAGTGACAACCAGTCCCCTCCAGGGAAGGGGTAGCACAGGGGGACAAGGGTGTCCCAGACAATGCCCACGTCCTGCGGCCCCGGAGCTGTTCACATCCCCTCCTGACACCTTGGGGACTATCAGGCTGGTGCCAGCCGTCACCTCATGGATGTGACATTGTGTGTCACCTCCCAACGCGTCTTCTTGACCCATTGACTGGGCACAGCAAGGAGCTTCCCATGGGAACAGGGCTGGGCATGTCCCTGGGTGCTTGTGGAGCACAGGGACAGCATGGGGATGGGGAAGTCCCCTGGGGCTGTCCCCCCAGCAGGATGGGATGCCCCATGAGTGCTGCGGTGCTGGGAGGTGCTGGGGCCAGACCCCACTGCCAGCCAGTGCTGAGCCGTGCCCTGCACCCCAGGCCAACCTGGCGCTGTGGCTCTCCATGATTGGCCTGTCCCAGTACTACAAGGTGCTGGTGGAGAACGGCTACGAGAACATCGACTTCATCACCGACATCACCTGGGAGGACCTGCAGGAGATTGGCATCACCAAGCTGGGTAAGGTCCCGTGCCGCAGCACTGCCCGGGGGGGGGCCCAGTCCCTGGCAGTGGCTCTGATGCCCCATGGTGTCCCCAGGCCACCAGAAGAAGCTGATGCTGGCGGTGAAGAAGCTGGCGGAGCTGCAGCGTGCCGAGCTGGGCAAGTATGAGCCGGGCACGTTGAAGAGGAAGGCAGCAGCGGGGACGGGCCCAGAGGTGCTGGCCATCGAGTCCCCCCCACCAGAGCCGCCCGAGTGCCAGTCGCCCAAGATGACCACCTTCCAGGACAGCGAGCTCAGCAGCGAGCTGCAGGTGGCCATGACAGGAGAAGCTCCCGAGGAGCCCCCCGAGAAGGCAGTGAACCCTGCGGCCCCTGGCTACCACTCGCCCCCAGGGCTTGGTGGCTGTGCCAGGCTGATGAGCAGCTCGCAGGAGCTGCTGGGGGATGGCCCGCGGGCCCCCCCTGCCTCTGCCATCTCCAAAAGCCAGGAGTACCTGGCGGAGGGGGCTGGCGAGGGCCCCCCTGCGCCACCCAAAGAGGCGCGCCAGCCCCGGCATGGCCACCCCGTCAAGCGTGCCAGCGTGCCACCCGTGCCTGGCAAACCCCGGCAGCCCTTCCCGCCCTCCGCCGGGCACCTGACGCCGCCACAGACCCCTGGCAAGCCACGGCCCCCCTCCCCGCAGGGCCCGACGGGCCCCCACGCCACCGCCAAGGTGAAGCCCACCCCGCAGCTGCTGCCACCGGGCGAGCGCCCCGCGTCGCCCCGCTCCCTGCCCCAGTCACCCACCCACCGCGGCTTCGCCTACGTCCTGCCGCAGCCCGCCGAGGGTGAGGGGGGACCCCCGGGGGTGCCCGTCCTGCCCGTCTCGGTGCCGGTGCTGTGCCTGCCGCCGGCGGGCGAGGGTGAGGAGGAGCCGGGGCGGCCGAAGAAGCGGGCGCACAGCCTGAACCGCTACGCCGCCTCCGACAGCGAGCAGGAGCGGGATGAGCTGCTGGTGCCGGACGCGGGGCCCTACGCCACCGTCCAGCGGCGCGTGGGGCGCAGCCACTCGGTGCGGGCGCCCGCCGGCGGCGACAAGAACGTCAACCGCAGCCAGTCCTTTGCCGTCCGCCCCAAGAAGAAGGGTCCCCCGCCGCCCCCACCCAAGCGCTCCAGCTCCGCCATCTCCAGCGCCGGCATGGCTGAGGACTTCCCCAAGGAGGGGGAGGGGGAGGTGGCCACCGGGCCCACCGCCGCCGAGGGGGACAGCCGCAGGGAGCAGCGGCGGGCCAGCGACCTGGGCGGCAGCGTGGACACGGGCAGTGCCGGCAGCGTGCGCAGCATCGCGGCCATGCTGGAGATGTCCTCCATCGGCGGCGGGGCCCGGGCGCTGGCGCTGCAGAAGCCACATGGGGCCAGCGGGCCGGGGCCAGCCAAGGCGCCTGAGAGCTACTACCTGCAGCCAGGAGCGCCCCCGGGCAGCCCTGAGCGTGCTCGCGTGGCCACTGTCCTGGCCACCGTCAAGCACAAGGAGGCCATCGGGCTGGACGGGGAGGTGGTGAACCGGCGCCGGACCATCAGCGGACCCGTCACCGGGCTGGTGGCAGCCGCCCGCCGCGAGCGCACCGACAGCATGCGGTCAGAGGCGGGCGCCGATGGCCCCGGCGAGCGGCTGCGGGTCGAGCGCGGCGGCTCCCCAGACGGCATCCCCTTTGCCGAGGAGGGCAACCTCACCATCAAGCAGCGGCCACGGCCCTTGGGCCCAGCCCGGGGGGAGGCAGGCGAGGGGCCGTCCCCGGCCCACCGCCACGGGGACCTGGCCAAGGTGGAGGCCAGCGCCACGCTCAAGCGGCGGATCCGGGCCAGGCAGAGCCAGCAGGATGGCGTCCGCTTCGTCCTCACCGAGTCCGACACCGTCAAGCGCCGGCCCAAAGCCAAGGACAAGGAGCCCACGCTGGAGCCGGCCCCGCTCGCCGTCTACCAGAACGGCACCGGCACCGTCAAGCGGCGGCCGGCCTCCGAGCTGAGCGGGGCTGAGCCGCCCCCCACCCCGCCGCCTGCCGCCCGCCCCGATGGCCCCGACTACGTCCCACCGCCCACCGAGCTCAAGAAGCCCTTCAAGCCGCCGGTGTCCCCCAAGCCCGTCCTGACACAGCCGCCCCAGAAGGTGCCTGGACCACCAGCGCCCATCCCCAAAAAGGTGCCCATCCCGAGCCCCGGCAGCCCAGGTAGGTGCCCCTCCAGCCCCCTGGGATGGGAGCTCTCCAGGGGGGTCCCATCCAGCCCTCCCACCCTTCTGCCCTTCTCCCTTCTCTCCGCAGAGGTGAAGCGGGTCCATGGCACGCCACCCCCGGTGTCCCCCAAGCCTGTGCCGCCCCCCACGGCACCCAAGCCCCCAAAGCCCCACGCCGCCATCCAGTCGGTGAGCGCCGGCTCCACGCCGGCCCCGTCCCCCGCCCGGCAGCTGGGCGCCGCCACCGCCAAGCCCTCCAGCACGCCGCCCTCCCTCTGCTCCAGCCCCGCCAAGCCCCTCTCACCCGGCGCCCAGCCCCAGCAGGTGCCGGTGAAGCCGCCACGCTCCACCATCGCCGGCCCCTCCGTCGACACCGCCGGCCCCGAGCTGGCGCAGCAGAAGCTGGAGGAGACGAGCGCATCCCTGGCCGCCGCGCTGCAGGCCGTGGAGGAGAAGATCAAGCAGGAGGACAGTCAAGCGGCAGAGTAAGGAGAGGGGGGTGCCGGGTGGCTTGTGGTCCCTAGGGGAGGGCGTGGGGCTGCGCTGTGCCACCATGGGGATGGCGGGGTAGGGAGACCACGAGCATCATGAGCTGTGCCACCGTGGCGGGAGCAGGGCTGTGCTGGGAGCGATGTTGTGGGAACATTGGGCAATGAAGGTGATTAAGGGATTGGAGCATCTCCCTGATGAGGAAAGGCTGAGAGAGCTGGGAGTCTAGCCTGAAGAAGAGGAGGCTGAGGGGAGACCTTATTAATTCTTTTAAGTATCTAAAGGGTGGGCTGAAGGAGAATGGAGCTGGACTCTTCAGTGGTTCCCAGTGACAGGACGAGGGGCAATGGGCACAAGCTGGAACATGGGAAGTTCCACTCAAATATAAGGAAGAACTTCTTTCTGGTGAGGGTGCCAGAGCCCTGGAAGAGGCTGCCCAGGGAGGGTGTGGAGTCCCCTTCTCTGGGATCTTCAGGACCCGCCTGGATGCCCTCCTGATGTGCTCTGGGCAACCCTGCTTTAGCAGGGGAGTTGGACTAGATGATCTCTAGAGGTCCCTCCCAACTCCAATTCCCTGATTCCATGATTGTGCCAGAGCTGTAGCTGTGTTGGGGAGGTGACACTGTGCAGGGTGACCTGGGCATGGGGGGTTGCACTGGAGAGGTGACAGTGGGGGCATCGTGGGGCTGGGGTGGCCCCAGCCGTGCAGTGGTGCTGGGCTGTGCACTGAGGAGGTGCCACGGTGCAGAGGGGGCAGGAGGGCCGTGTGTGGGGCAGAAGGGACCGTGTGATGCCACCATCCCGTGGCTGGTCCTGACCCAGCCCCACCACTTCCCCCAGCTCAGCCGTGGAGTCAAAGAGCACCGTGAGCATCCTGGACGACATCGGCAGCATGTTCGACGACCTGGCGGACCAGCTGGACGCCATGCTGGAGTGAGGGGCGCCAGGGCCCCGCGAACCTCAGGGCTTACGTGGGCACAAGGGCACAACGATCCACGACCCAACCTTCCCCCCTCCCCCCCCTCTCCCAGGTCCCCACCACCCTTCCTCCGTCCCCTTTGTACAGCCGTCCCCTCCCGGACATCCCGTCCCTCGGGGTTTGCACAAAGAAGAAGATACCTCAGGATTGTGCTCACGGACTTGGCGCCGGCTCTGGCAGAACTCCCTTTTGCAGAAGCAAAAAAAACCACAAACAAACAAAAAAAATACAACAGAAGAAACAAAGCAACACGCCCTGGACC
Organism: Gallinago undulata; assembly: GCA_026546715.1. NCBI lineage: Eukaryota > Metazoa > Chordata > Aves > Charadriiformes > Scolopacidae > Gallinago > Gallinago undulata. Next base: position 7,077,868 of record JAOTQQ010000071.1, on the reverse strand, counting down.
GAAACAGCCCCCGGAGCCGCTGCCGGGGCTCTCGAGGTGGGAAGGGGGGGTCTTCCTACCTACCTGTCCGGTGGCCACCGCCATTGTGCCCATGCCCTGCCGGCCCCGGCGCCGCGGGTGGCCGCGGTCCGAATGTAGCACAAGCCCTGCCCGGCATGGTGGCCGCGGTGGCAGCTCCGTCAGCCACGTGCTGCGTGTCACCGATGGCGTTCGCTGGTGGCCGTGCTGGTGGCAGGTCCGGGTGGGCAAATGCACTTGGGTTTCTTTTCTCCTTTTTTTTTTTCTTTCTTTTTTTTTTCTAAATTTTCCTTTTTTAAAATTTTCTTCCCGTTTTTCGTCGTCGTTTGCTGGGGGCGCGGGGTCCCAGGTTGGGGGATGCCCCATGGAGGGACATTGCCCAAGGGACTGGGGGGGGGTGTCTGGCTGTCGGGACTTCTCCCCTCCTTGGCGGGGGCTTTGCCTTGGGCGTTGGAAGGGAGGTTTTGTTTGCGTTGGTTGCAAATTGGGGAGCGAATGCCCCATTTTGGGGCCCTTGTCGGCGTGGGTGGGGGGCAGCGGGACGTGCCCCTGCCCGGCCCCCTCCCCGCCGGGAGGAGAGGAACAGTGATAAGCTATAAAGAAGTATTAATTTATTGGAGGGGGAAAAAAAAAAATAGAAAAAAAATATATAAACCAGATTTCCCCCACCCCCCAAAATAATAAAAAGAATAAACTTTAACAAATATATATTTAAAAGATTTTAAAATATTAGCAATTATATATAAAGCAGTTTAAAAGAAATCAAGAGAAAACTGGATTTTAGCTTGAGGAAAAAAAAACACTATTAGATTATACTAAGCTGTGTGTCTTGTGGCAAACTCATTCTGAGAGTAGCACAATATTTACCTTTTCTCTGGGTGGAAGGTACGTGCAAGCAGTTCTGTTCGGGTCTTTCCGTTGGGATTCAGTGTCACGTCTTTATTTTTTACACCGTTAAGAACTCAAAGGATGTGCCTTGTTTTATGGAGGTTTTTGTTAATTCTTATACTGGAGGTGTTTCAGTTCTTTTGGAGTGTCTTCAGGTTTTGGTTTTGTTTATTATTTTTTTTTTTTAATTATTTTCTTTTCTTTTTTGGCATTTGTTTGGTGTGGGGGTGTGTGTGCGTGTGTGTGTGTGTGTGCACGCGGGGGTGCGTGTGCTTGGTGTGTTCTCCGGGACTCACCGCTGTATATTCATGTATAAACAGGAGTTGGAGTCTGGTTCAGTCGCTTGAGTCCTGATGAATGCATTTTTTTGCTTGTGGTTTCAAAACAAAGTGTTGCTGTTCCTTTTAGTTTTCTTGAGACGTACAGAGTGGTCTCTCTCTCCGCCTTCCTCTCCCTCCTTCCCTCTTCCCCCTCCTTTCTCTCTCATTCTCTCTTTCTCCCCGTCTCTCCCGTTGTGGTCGCTGATCCAGATGTGTTTGGCACAACTTTGAAATTTCTTTAAAAAAAAAAAAATCAAAAAAGACTTTAAAAATAACAAAAAAAAATAATTACCCGCCTGAAAATATCTGTTGAAAAGAAAAAAAATATGTATCTAAAAAAAAATAATCCATAAAGTTCTACATGATGGATATATACATATATATATTTTTTATGATTAAGTTATGGACTCTGTATCGTATCCCATCTGTCGAGCTATGCATCTTGGTGCTTCTCCCTGCTCTTCTGTGCTTAGATTTCACCTCTACTCGTCTTATTCTTCCTATTCTGAATAGTAGATGGCTCGTGGTGCTGTGAAGAAGTTTGCTCCTATATGAAGTCTGGCAACAAATATTTAAAGAAAAATAAAAAAAAATAAAACCCCTGACAGGCTGCCACCCCTGTTTGTGTCCAAAAAATCTTGGCCATCACACGCATTGGCTCCTGCGGCGCAGCTGGGGCTGGCGGGTGGTTGCAGGGTCCTGGATGCATGTTCTCGTGGTGTGGTCATGTCTTGTCAGGTGTACGTGCTGGACAGCCCAAGGCCACCCTTGGGTCCCTCTGCCCTGGCCGGGTTCGGGTGCTGTGGGGTGTGTGGCAGCCTGGCTGGCTGGGAACTGCGCTTCCCCCTGAGATTCCCAGTCCCTGCACCCCATTTTTTGCAGCAGGGGCCATGGCCACCCCTCCAGGGCAGCCAAGCGCGGCTCTCGGCAGCAGCCACAGGGCAGGAGGTGCCATAGGACCAGTGCTGGCCACTGGCTCCTGATGAGAACCTGCAATAACTCACGCTGGCCAGGAACAACTCTTTCTGCTTTTATTGTCAATGAAGAAATAATCAAATCTATATTACAATCTTAAAAACAGTAGAAAATGTGAGTAAAAATGCAACAGAGGCTTTTTTTTTTTAATGTGGAGACCATTATTACAGGATGGTGAACAATGGGCTTGTGTTATTTGATTTGAGAACTAGCTGTGGCATAAAAATCGTACCTGGCTACTCAAGAAAACACCTCTTCCCAGATGGATCTGTGGATCAGCCTGACATCTTGGCAGTAAAATTAAATACTAGAGACAGAAAGGGGTCGGGGTCCCAACCCAGGGCAAGGCCTAATGCTCAGTTCTACCATTTACAAAGGGACCAGCCTCCCAGCGTCATCACCCTGGCCAGGCCAGCTCCTCCCTGTGACAAGCTGAACCATTCGGTCCCATCACTGGCCAAGGGCTGCACTGCCCAGCTTCGCCCAAGCCCTGGCCCCAGAGGATGGTCCCTAGCTGGGGGGACGCAGGCAGAGGAGGGCACTCTGCAGCGCGAAAGGTGCTGGCACCCAACAGCGTCCTCTGCGTTTCCAATCATATATGGCAGATCTGAGGGAACACCTGGAGCATCTGTGGGCAAGACCCATCCTGAGAGCCACCAGCCGGTGTCCTTGCAGGCGGGGGAACCGGCCGATGGGCAGCGGTGGGCAGTGGTCGGTGCGGAGAGGAGCTGCAGCAGTTATTTCATAGTGGTGTTAGTCACCCAGCAGGCCGACGGAGGGGAGGAGTTTTTTGGTCTTTCAGTGTGCAGGACTAGTGTGACGCTCTCGCTAGCACGTCCAGACCTGCAGAGGAGAGACAACAGGAACCCATGGCAGTGACTGTTCTCAGCAGCTCTGTGGGCTCTTCTTCAGCCTCTTGTGGAGGCTCTCTTTGGGCTTCCAGCATCCACCACACCCTCTGTTAGGAGTTAAATCTCCCACCCATTGAGAACCATCCCCATGTTTGTTTGAAAATGGCTCCTAACTCCTTTAAAGGCCTAGTTCTAGTACTGGAAGAGACCAAACCATCAAGGAGAAGCTGGAGGAAACCAACCTTTACAGTGCTGTCCACGGCGCCGGAGAAGAGGCGGCCTCTGGAGACTGCGAGGGCAGTGACACTACCCTGGTGTCGCAGCAGCGTCTGAGTACAGATCATGTTGTCCATGCTCCACACCTAAAGGCATACAGGAGGCGTGAGCCAAGCGAGGGGCATGAGGCTCTGGCACAACCCTGAGCATCGGGAGGGATGGGGGGGGGAATGCCAAGTGCCACAGGGTTTCAGCCAGGTGACAGAAATTAAACATGAGGCCATGTGGCATCCAGGGACGAGGATCCCCCATCCTCCCTTTCCCTCAAGGCTGTCCATGCTTTAACAAAGGCACAGATGCAGCTGCACAGCCCAGGACACGTACCCTGAGAGACCGGTCATACGATGCACTGAAGACTTTGGTTTGATCCGGTGTGGAGATGACAGCGAGGGCGTAAACTGTACCCACATGCCCGGTCAGCGTGCGGACTTGTTCCTTTGTCTCTATATCCCAGACCTGCAGGAAGAGAGCAGAGGGCTCAGAAATTGCATTGGGCCACAGGCCTCCAACTTCTCCTCCAAGAGGTGGTTCCACCTCCTTGCACACGTCCAGGCTGGGTGCTGCACCCATGTTCCAAGTATGCCATAAAGGAGATCGGCAGAGCCAGGTCCCCATCTCTTTGCCCCGCTCCCCCAGCCTCAAACCAACAAATGCATCAAACCCCACAGGCCTTACATGGATGAGGTTCTCGTAGGTGCCACACACAATGTGGTGGTTTGTCACAGCGATGGAGTAGACACTGCCTCCTGACGTCTGCAGAACGTGGACACACTCCAAGTTGCGGATGTCCCAGATCTGAAAGAGACACCGGAGCAAAGGCAGGATGAGACCCATGGAGGGACCCCTCTCCAGGAGGGAGCTCCCTTGAAGCTTTTCTCCAGCCATGCATGGAGTCAGCCTGGCTCCATGTATACCCAGATCACATCCTTAAGGACAAGTCTGTTCAGCTGGGAATATTGAGTACTGATGAGCAAAGCCCTGCTGTCTAATTTAGCTGCCCAGCTGTAAACATCCAGGCTGAAAGAGCTGTGGAGCTTGAACACCCTTTGTTTGAAACTATGCACACACGTGTGCTCACACAACCCAGTCCTTGATCACACTAAAAACCGATACAAATAAATTAGCGGGGATTTATTAACACTGAAGAGGATAACTTCAAATTCTTTTGTGTCACCCAGACGCTGAGAGGTGAACTATTCATCAAAGCCTGAGCCAACACAGATGAGGGCATTTCAGAACCCACGCATGGATTTATGGCAACTCTGCAGCCAGACAGTGACCTTCTCCTCTTATCAGCAGGACTGTCAGCACAGATAACGGTGCAGCAGCTGTGGAGGCAGCGTGAGGCACCATGGCTGCAAGGCCGCCTTTTATCTTAGTGAGCATCCTCCAGCAGCTGCGCTCCCAAGGACCAGCCAGAGCCCAGCCTTTGTGCCTGAAAAGATGCAATCAGCGCAGTAAAATCTAGTGTGTCAGCAACGCTACAGCAGTGCTCTCAGCAGCCACCTTTTGTCCTGCTCCACCAACCCATGCTGCAGAATACAGATACTAGAGGCATGGGAGAGACCATGACTTAGAGTTGCCACGAGTCTTGGGGTCCTACCTTGATTGTTTGGTAAGATCCGCTGTAGAGATAGTTTTGAGAAGCCACCAGTGCTCGCACCCAGTGATTGAGACCTGTCAGCTCCTTCTTCAGTTTGAGCTCGGTACCTACAATATCCCAGACCTGCAGGAAGCACACAGAGACGTGGAAGAAAGTCTCAGAGGGATGGGGCAGTGATGGGGCAGAACAGATCAGCCTCTAGCTAAGAGGCCTGGCACTGCCCACCCCTGCCCAGGCACCACAAGCCCCTCCAGCTCACTAAGGGGAACCTGGGATGGTTCTCCTGCCTCATGGGAATCACCTGAACCTGCTGACTTCCAGGTAAAACACAATAAGTATGCTGAACAAGCACGTTCCCTGAGGGCCTGGGAGAGCTCGCTTGAAGCCTATGTTATCACTGGCAGAGACCCTTCCTGAGCAGAGCCACAGGCTTGAAAAGCCTAAACCAAATCTGCAGCAAAGAACTGCTCTGGGTTTCCACTTCCAGCCTGTCCCCACAAAGCTCCATTCCCACAGCTCCCGGAAAACCCTGGCTGAAACCCCCAGAATGCAGGGATCGACAGATCTCATCCCATCGCTCCAAACAGCCCTGCTGGCCTGCTCAGCTCATCTGGCAGGAAGTGGCTGGGGACAACAAAACCAAAAGGCCCCAAGTTCTCCTTCTGCTTAGTGCTGTCTCATTGCTCCTCCAGCCCCGAGCACTCTCTAGACACTCCAGGTCCCAAAAAGAGCATGCGCCCTCTTACAGATGGATGGTCCCATAAGCCGTCTCACCAGGAGCTGGAAACAGAAGCAAGGGAATCTAGCCAAGCCTTTAAAGGGCAACTTGCAAAGCTGTTCCCTAATTTCTGCAGGCTTTAGGTAAAGAATGAAGATTCAAGACACTTTGGAGAGGGTTTCAAAAACAGGCAGCCTGAATCCCCAGCCAATTCTAGATGCCCCACACAATTCCCAGTGGTCTGAGCAGGTCCCTTGGTGGCCCAAGGGCACACAAATTCAGGAACTGCCAAGATACTCCACCTGCAGTCTCAGATTTACAGAGTTAGAAGAAACAAAAGTGTTTTTTCAGCCAGGTCCCAGAACATCTCTGACTTCAGCACAGAGCATGGGCTAAACCTCTGCAGTGCTGGCTGCTCTAGGTAGCTGTGCTTCTCTGTGTGGCTCAGAAGAGCACAGTAACAAGGTCACCTATAGATTAAAGTGCCACTTTCCTCCTGTTTGGCCACTGCTGCCTGGCAGTTCGTACCATGGGGACCCAATTCATGCCAAAAGGAGTCATCCCAGAGCTCTACCTTGATGGCTTTGAGAGAGCCGCTGAACAGCATGTTGTGCGAGGAGACCAAAGTGCAAACAGGATTGTCATGTGCTCGGATCGTGTTCACTTTCTGCAGGTTTTGAATATCCCAGACCTGCAGAGGAGAAGAATATACATGAGGGGCTGGAGCAGGTACCTTCTGATGAAGTCCTTCCCCTTTGTCTCTGGAGGCAGGAAATCACACACAGGTGAAACCAAAGCCAGGACAGGGCATTTGCTTGAGCCACCGTCCTGGCCTGATCAGGAATGACCCCCCAGACCCAGCTCAGAGCACCAGCCTGCAGGAAATCCCCAAATCCAACCCACAAGTAACCTGGCTGAAGGCAGTGGACAAAGCACACACGGGTTATCAGTCTTACACCACTGCCGGCTGAAGAGCCGTAGAGAAAAAAGGATGCAGGTCCCTGCCCTACAACAGCCTGGGGCTGGCCTTGAGATCTCACATCCCAACTGCGAAGCGGAGGAAGGGTCCCAGGTACTCACAATAATGGTGCAGTCAGCAGAGCCACTGTACAGCTTGTTCCTGTAATGTCACCAGAAAACAAAGGGAGGTCAGTGAGGGAGAGCAACAAGTGCAGGGCCCCAGTTCGTTCCCAGGCAATGTGCTGGGCCAGGAGCTGCAGTCCCACAGCCTCACTGGGACAACACTAAACACATCATCCCCAGGAGCACAGCTCAGGTCTCGTGGGGAGGCCAGGCTGGACTGGCCCTTTGAGCAGGAGGCCAAGCACCCTACTGGTGACCAGGGAAGGAAGCCGAGAGAGCAGGGGAGGCTGAGACTTCCAAAGAGATATGTGCTTTGTCAATTTTTAAAGAGCAAAGAGTCAAGATGCGCCTCTCATGCACAATCTTGGCACATGCAGGACTGAGGACAGGAATTGTAAGGGCCCCAGTGCTCTCCCCCCTCCCCCCTGCAGGGTCAGGTGTCCCTCTCCACTCACCCCTGGATGCAGAGAGCCAGTACAATTCCATCATGACCCTCCAAGGTCTTTTGGCACTTGTATGTGGTACAGGTATCCCACACCTAACAGGAAACACAAGTCAGCAGAGGGTCACACGCCGGCAGAGAGAGCATGCTGGGGACCCAGGCAGGATGTCAGCAAAGCCACAAAAGCACCGAAATGAGGAAACAGGCTGTCACCTGGGCACCTGCCTTCCGGGCTCCCAGGCAGAGATAAGCTTGTCTAGGAAAGGAAATTTACTGCAAAGAGTCAGGTTGAAGTTAACGAGACACTGGACAGCAGCAGGCATCAGCCCCCTCCAGCTCTGCCTTTCAGAGTCCAGGGCAACACAACACACTGAACCAGAGAAACAGCTCTTGGGCTCCTGCTTTAGCAATTCACACCCTGTCCTAGGGCTGCAATGGTGCAGCACAGCCTCCTCTGCCACTGCAAAGATTCTCCCCACTGAGCACACACCGCTCCCTCAAGAGAGGGAACATGGGAATGCCAGAGCAGGCAGGACAGGGCAGAAAGCTGTTTTCCTTCAACAAAGTACAGCAATATCCATTTTCTTCCATGTGGCTCTCGGTATTGCTCAAAGAAAATAAATCAAAGCTCTGCTCCTGCCAGGGTTAGTCATGGCAGCCCGTGTGGGCAGCCACCAGCCACCAGCCAGCAGCCACCAACAGCCAACACGGTGACACTGGGAACTGTTGTTTAGGCTGCACTGGAGCACTGCTGTCAGTTTGAGTTACTGAAAACAGGACAAAGAAAAACAAACGTGCCATAAAATGAAAAAAGGACATATCTGATCAGGAAAAAATGCTTTTTTTCTAAGATGACTTTTTATACCAAGGGAAAATGAAATCAGAATCTGAAATAGGCTTGAATGCCCTGAACACCATATAAAGCAAAACCACCACCAGCAGGAATGAGATTCTAATCAGGGCTTTGCAAAAACCATTATATGTCTCTTCCTTTCACTGTCACATAATGTTTCCTCACAGAGAATTTTGCCCAACTATACTTGGAAAGAATCTTTTAAGATTCTTTGGAAGTGACTTTGGGAAGTGACATCCCCCCACCCCACAAACTGCAACACAGGTTCTGTCCCACCTGAAGCACATTTAGAAACACAGAAGATACATAGAAGAGACAAGCTCTTACCTTAATGGTTTTGTCTGAAGAGCCACTGAAGAGCAAGTCTCCTATGGAGTAAACGCACAAACACCACACAGGGCCCTGGTGTCCCACAAAGGTCCCTTTGCACTTGAAGATCTGCTGAGGATCATAGGCTACAGAAACAAGAAGGCAGTTAAGAGGTGGGAGAATAGTACTGCACCATATCACAGTGAGTTCGGAGGGGACAGAGCTCCCTGCACTGGCCCAGCAGGTCCTCATTGCATTTCACATTGTTGCAGGCCAAAAGGAACCCTGAGACCCTCCTAGTCTGGCTGGAAGGTCTCACCCTTACAGCTCATCAACTTATCATTGCTTTGAGCCCCAAGACTCCTGTCCCTAATGCAACTCCTGGGCTGCACCCAGGGAGGCCACAGATGTAGAGGCCACTTGACATGCCTCCCCCCAGCAGCTAATAACCCTGCAGCACCATGAGTTCCTCTTCAGCCACTGCTTCTGGCAAACTCTCCCACCAGTACTTTCTTCCTGCAGCAGTGGTGGCCCTGGGAACAAATCACTGCTGCACCCACAGACAACGCTCCTTATCTGTCACCTCACCTAAAAGGACTCATTAGGCCATCATCCCAAACCCAGCCTGAGAGGATGAAAACCAACCACAGGCATACTTACATCCAAGGATGCCCATGTTGAGCCGAGCATTAATGTGGGAGAGCTCATCCTGAAAAACAGAAGAACCTGCATGAGCTGCAGAGTCATCAAGACCAGCCCACCCTTCTGGGCATGGTTTTAAGGCTGTCCCCTTCCACTGCTAAAGCCACTCTTGCCTTTGGACAGGTCTCGACTCCCTGTGAAGGCCCTCCCTCAGCAGCTGCCTCATTCTCTGATCAGAGGTCTCCTGCTCTAGGACTCTATGTGTACATCCATATGTCACCTCCCTCCAGAGATCAGGGGGCTTCTGAACAGCATCTCAGACCTGCACTAAACTCTTCAGTAGTCAGGCAGGCACAAAAATACCTTTTAGAATATACTGTCCTTGCTCTGCCATTCATGAGAATGCTAAAAATAATCAAATCAGTTATGGGGACTGCTTGCTCAGCAGGGCTTTCAAAGCCCACCTTGCTGGAGAAGAATTGGAAGGTCTCTTTGTAGTCTCCTCCACGGCCCGGTCTCTACCGCATCTGTGGGGACTCTGTTCATTAGTATGCTCAGGTAAACCAGGGTGAGCTCCTCCTGATCAGTACATCCAGTGGGATGCAGCCTGCCTGAACTAGGGAGGAATGTCTATCTAACATCAGTGCTCAAATAATGTCCAAAATCATGAGACAGCTCTCACTCCCGGCTTGTTAGCAGGAATCTGCTTATCTTCCTACTTTTTCTGCAAACAGGGAGAAGGGCACACTGTCCCTGGCTATTATCAAAGGTACAGGAGTGCCCAGGCTTTAGAGCAGAGGGCTCTCTCCTTGCTGCAGGGGTCATTTCCCTTGGTAACACATTTCAAGAGCAGCAACAGGCTGAGAAAAGCCAGCAGGAACAGTTAAAAAGACAGCTAAGATGCAGTGACCAGAATGTTCTCACTGAGCTACCTTTAACTCAGCCTAGAGGAAAAGTGCAACCAGACCCCAGCTGCAGAAAAAGCAAACTGAACCTGGGGTCAGCAGAACCAGCAGGAGGGAACCCCAAAGTCTCCCCCCACTGCAGGAGAAGCCTAACTAGTAGCAGAGCCATCAGGTAACTGCATGCAATCCCTGCTCTGCCCAGGGTCCCAGCCCCTTCTCACGTTCAGCATGGAGGCATCCCTGCGGAACTCCATCAGGTCCTCGCTCAGCTTGCTCTGGTTCTCGTCCAGCACATCTATGAGAGATGGACAGGCCCACAGTCACTGCAGAGTCAGCACCAACATCCAGGGGAACAGGCAGAGGACACCCACTGCCACCTAACCTCTGAACAAGGAAGGAAGAGAACACACTGCAGGAGGGTGACTGCTATTCAAATGCAAATCGTATTGGATGTGGAAGATCTGGCAAATTTCAGAGGCAAGACAGTGCTGAGCACAGCAAAGGTGTCCAAGAAACATGTTTGTTCCAGGATGACTGCATTGTCAACTATGCAACTCACTGATTTTTATGGGGGCCTGTGCCCATGAACCACAGAGAAAGGTGGTAGCTGCCTGCAGACATTTCTAGGACTTGCCATGTGATGGGTGACTGCAGGATTAGGTTCCATGATGTTCTGGCAGCAGAGATGTCGATAGAACCCCTATTCATTTCTCTGCAAAGAACCTTCTGAAACCTGCTCAGCACCAGTTTTAAACACGGAATGAATCTGGTAATGCATCATCCTGCCCTGTCCCTACAGCTCTGACCACAGAGCTCATCCAGTGCAGACTCACCAAACTTAAGCTCCAGGTTCTTCTCCAGCTGGTCAATTTTCTCTGAGAGCTTCCCCAGCATGGATCGCAGGAAGGCAATTTCCTGGTCCTTCTGGGCCATTGCCACCTGCATCTCATGGAAGCGATCGTCTGTCTGCTGCAGGAACTCCTTCAGACCCTCGAACTTACACGTCTCCAAGTGAGTCTCATACGTGTCTTGATTTCCTATGAATGTACACCTACAAGGGAAAGGCAGATGTTGACTGGAGCAGAGCTCACACTGAAGACCTCTTTGCTTGGCTGACTCCTCAGAGGGAGGTCTGAGGCCTGTGTGGGTCCCCAAGATGTTCTGCTCCCAGCAGGGCTACTGTGGTTCATTCACCATCCTGCTGGGTGCAGGCAACTGCAGGGCAACAGAGAGTCCAAACAGCTCTCATTCTTCCAGCCAGGGCATTGGCCCCAAACTGCACTGTCTGTCTGTCTGTCTGTCTAGGAAGTTGAAAGGAAAAGCAGATCTTAGGCAAGAAACACAATGTGGTGTCAGTTCATGTGCCCTCCAGTAGCCAAATCTAAGAGCCATCAAAACCAATGGAAAAAACTGCAGCTGACCTCAGCAGATGCTGAGTCAGGAGTGGCAAGGAGTCAGGGCAGCTCTGCCAGGACCTGCCTTGCTCCACCTCTGCCAAGGCATCTCTTCCCACTACAGTAACCTTAACTGTGCATCCTGCAGGGAACCCCCAGCCCGGGCTGCACTCCTGCTTAGGTGACAATCAACCCTCCAAGGCTGCTCAGCGCTTCCCTCGCCCTGGGAGAAGAACTGGTTTGCAAGTCACTGCCACAGTGCTTCCATTTCCTTTGTACTGGTCCTCCTCCCCGCCTGGCTCTGGCCACATCCACCGCTCTGACTCTTCTCCAGCTGGTTCTTCTGCCTACACACCTCAGCCTTCTCCCTGGCTGCCAGCAGGGCTTACAGCTGGGCAGCGGGACCTTCTCACAGGAGGCTCGGGGGCTGCCTTCTGCAAGCCCCACAAGCCTCATCTCAGCCTCAGGCCAGTGCACAGCATCAGGCAGAGCTGCTCAGAACCCACAGGACTATCCCAAAGCTGCAGTAGCCAAAAAGCAGCTCAGAAACGAGCTCAGTGCATCCTTCCCACTAAAAAGCATCAGCTCCTTACCCGTATTTGGAGTGGGGACATTTTATGTGTTCGCACTCTTTCAGATGTGCCTCCAGGTTCATTTTCAGAAGAGGTGGGCAGCTGGGGTTATTGGGGCAGCGAACTGGCCTGTAATCACAGCTGCTTTCGTGATCTCTGCCCATGGAGAGAAGCAAAAGGAAGGAAAATCAGGCATAAGCAAAAATTAATGGAAACAACACAGACCATCAGGAAAGGAGCAAACCAGCCCTGTGAGACTGTCAGGTGATTGAAAGTCTCCTGCCCTAAGACTGCAATTACAGCTTTAAATTCTCATTTGGCCAGTAAGTTGAGAGTAATAATAGACCACATTTATGCAGTAAACATCTACTCCTGCGGCTGATCAACTGAGTCTTCAGGCAGCTCCCAACAACAGGCAATGGCCAGGTGATAGGGAAGACAGGGAACGCATTTAGGATGGGAGGAAGATAAGATTTCAGATTCCTAGCATAAAGCCAGGATAACTGCTCTCACAAAAAGAATCCCAGGGCCTCTGCTTGACCATAGCCACAGTGTTTCACCCCACACGTGAGTGGGTGTTTTCACAGTGTATCCCCTCGCCGGACGCCAAGACACTCAAGTAAGCTGGGAGCAGAGAACAGCATCCTTTCCCCGAGACCAGCCCTCCTGCCATCATCCTAAGACTGAGACACGGGAGAAAGAACTGTCCCTTCGAGTCACTCTGCGCATTCCCACAGCCCTGCACACCTCAGCAGAGCACTGCTGGGTGGGAGCTGCACTGTCCCCAGGAGCCTCAGGGCAGCTCAGATCGCTGGTGGTGGAGCCCTTTCCCTGGAGAGGCTGCATGCTGGGAACAAGTCACTTACTTCCTGGCACTCAGTTTAATTGTAAACGGACATCCACGGGGGTCCACCTCGAAGGCAGCGGGCTTGCTGCTGGCTGCAGGCCGGCAGCCATACTTGCAGTGAATGAAGAGCTCCCCGATCTGCTCGGCCACCGCAATGTTGTTAACCACTACGGTCAGTTTGGCGTTGTCCACAGGGCACTTCTCTGCCAGGAGGGGAACCAAAAGAGAGAGAGTCAGCAAGGGCCGAGACACTGCAGGAGATTTTATTCCTTTGCCTTCTCTGGCCAAGATGACAAACTCCCAGATGGGTGGCAACGGAACAAGCCATGAATATTCACACATGGTCTGCAAGCCAGTATCTCTGGTTTGCCTTAGGGCTTGGTGAAAAGTTACAGTTTATGTTAATCCATGATAATTTGAGGTAGCTGCCAATGAAAGAAGGCTACACACTTATTCAGACTACTTTGTGCTTGCTGAAGTGTGAGAGTATTCACAGGCAGTGACCACAAATCAGCAGATGCCCCATACATAATGAGCACCTCTCCTATGAAGACAGGCTGAGAGAGCTGGAGTTGTTCCACCTGGAGAAGAGAAGGCTCCATGGAGACCTTATAGCAGCCTTGATGATCTTTAAGGTCCCTTGCAACTCTAACCATTCTATGATTCTGTGATTAATCTGTCCCCTGACCCAGGCTGGGACTCAGCCCCTCTGCCACCAGCAGGGCACCACAGGCCAGGGATGCTGCAGCAAAGACACGAGCTTTGAGAGCAGGATCAAAACTGAGCAACTCAGGATTGCAAAGCCTTTTTGCCACAAATCTGTTGGTCGGGATAGATATAGCACAACATGGTGACAGGCGATCAGCATGCAAAGCAGAGGGATCCCTCACGTGTGGAAGATGAACATCTTAAGGCAGAAAGAGCTGCTGTTTTGCTGGACACCCCAGGGAGCCTCCTCAGGGCTCGCTGTTCTGGTAACACCAATGGCTTGGCTTTGTGCTGAACAACGGCTTGCCAAGAGGGGCACAGGCTCATGCCAAATGTCTTTTTTTTTTTTTTTTGTAGCACAGAGTCCAAACCAAGCAGGAGCTGGTTAGGCCAGGCCAGCAGCCAGACACTTGGGCTTCATCAAGTTTCTGGAAGAGCTGGGTGAGCTAAAGCAGCTTTGTGTGCTGCCGGGCACAGGCTCGGTCAGCAACCAGAGAGTTGGCACCATGGCATGGGGGAGGAGGGGTTCGATGGGGCTCTGCCAAACACAGCCCCCTGTTCCTTAGACAAGCAGCCACAGAAAGCTTTCTGTCTGAAATCAATGGGTCAGCTCTGGGTGAGACATGTATTATCCTGGGATTATCCATTGCATATTCCAGGATTTGAGAACATCCTGTGCCCAGGAGCCGGGCACAGATTCTAGTGCCCATGCTGCAGCGCATACTATCAGAGCTCCAACCTGCACAGTCACCCGTGCCCTAGCCCTCACTGCTGCAGTCACAGCCTGTGATGTGACAGCTCGTTTTAAGCCCTCCAGACATCTTTCTGTGGGTTTCTTTTTAAGTGAAAGCAAACAAACCAGAAAATAACAGTGTTTTGGCTGCACCACACAAGAACAGCTCTGTACTCACCAGATGTTAAGGCACATCTTCTACAAAATGTGTGCTGTGGAGACAAAGAGGAACAGCAGTGTCAGCGTAAACAATATTGGACAAAATATTCCCTGTGGCTAACGACGGGAAAGGTGGGAGATAACAAAGCCTGTGGCTCAGGGGCCTCAGCAGCTGTTCTGCCTGCTTTACAGCTCAGCACGCTCTTGAGTCTGCACCGCAGGGCAAAAAACAGCTGCTTGCTCAGGCAGCTGAGAGTGAAAACGGGTCCTGTTCCTGAAAAGTACTACGCGCACGGTCTGAAGCTTTGAACAGGGCACAACCCTCATCAGGCCATGACCATGACCAAGCTAAAGCCACACTCTGACTTCCCTTCCCATTCCTACTCTCCAAGTCTGTATGGGGTTTCTCTACATCACCCTCCACTTTAGTCCATGTCATTCCTCTCAATTCCCTGAGAAGTCCTCAAAGGATAAAAGCAAGGAGAAGTGTGGCCTCTCCTTGTCCTTGACCAGTCAGCCCATCTACATGGCCATGAACTACAGTATTTCTCTGTAGTTCATCTCCTGTAGCTGAAGCTGTCCTACTGTCAGGTGGATGGGACAGCTGGTTTGTAAACCCATTAAGCCCACAGTAAATTTTGCTACTTCCAATAGCTCTCTATCTCTCTATTCCTACACCAGAAGGGTATACTAACAATTTAACTTTGATAAAGTTGCAAATACAATCTAACATGCTAATGAATACAAAGAAAGGAACAAAGGCTGCAGCATTTCACCAGTCCTGAACTTGTCCCATGGGTTCCCTGGAGCCTCCTCAGCCACATTCCCCTGCCAGAGGGCCAGCGCTTGGCAGCGGCGCTGGAGAGGCTGCAAGTCACTCTGCAGAGCCGTTATCTGCTGCCCTGCTCACGCGGCCTTTTCCTGCCCTGCACAGCTGCATGGTGCTCTCTCCAGCGCTGCCAAACCACAGACTGCAAATGAAGCCAGTCTGCTTCCTGCAGCAGATTTTTTTATTTTTTTTTCCATATTAACCAGTAAATCTCACTGTCTCCGCGAAGAGCTGCTTACTGAAATGGTGCAGTTTCACTGCACCAACTTCCAGCACCTTTGGGGATAGCACCTTCATGGCTATAAACAATCCCGCTCTCTGTGTTTGTTGCTACAGCTCCATCCCAGCAATCAGAAGCACATCAGAAGCATTAGAGAGCCCCTCACAAAGCCATCTTTCTTCACATGTAGCATAGAAGCAGGAATAATATACAGTTTCTATTAAATTCCAGAAAATGGAATCTAGAAGAATATTCATAACACTCTGCACCTTTCATTAGAGGATCTCAAATCCCTTTGCAAGCATTAACTAAATGAAGCTTCAAGCCATTCTTGTTTTATAACAGTTTTTTCCACAACTGAAGCGCAGCCGTTCCTGGGGTGCCCAGGAGGCAGCAGCACCCTGCAGGACCCTTCAGGACAGGGAATGAGTAGTTTTAGACCTCACCAAGGGGACTGAACATGGCCAGGATAGGGAGGCTGATAGTACAGCTCTGGAAAAAGCCTCCCAATTTTAAGCAAACCCCAGGCCTCTCCAGCTAACTGCCCAGTGCCCCCCACACCCCACTGCAGGCTGGTTCAGAGCTGCCTTGTGGGGAAATCTAACACGTCCATCACCATCTCTGCTCCTACACTGGCCTGGCTTTCCCGGTCAGGGACCACCTTGTCTTTGCTCACTCAGGCTGACAGTCACTGGGGACAGCCAGGGCTTGGCTATAGCTCACATAAGAAAACTGTGGAGCCCATGCTAACAATGTGGAAGAGGTCTGCCTTACCCCACAGGTTGTGATGACGGGATCCTTAAACACACTACAGCACAGTTGGCAGCACAGCTTCACGGACGGTTGTTCAGCAAACACCAGTGGCTCCTGAAGATGACAAGAGAAAAGGGACAGAGAGAGCACAAGGATTAGTCTAAATGCAAGAGCCTCCAGTTTTGCAGCAGGAACAAAACAACTCTTCATCTGTGAACCTCGGGGAACCTGGGGAACAGGGAACTAGGGTTTGATGATCTCAAGATAAACTTTTGTCTGGGTCTGCTGACCTCCAGTATATAAGAGGCAGGGGAAGAATGAACTTGGGAATGGCTGGAGACCCTCAGCTCATCACAAACTGGGGGCCACAGCACCTGGCAGTATCAGGACTTGAGAGAAAACTGCACAGACCAAATTCTTTGCCAGAGTGACTCAAGTCACCAGACCTGCATGAGCTGCACTGTCTGGTACTTTTTCCTTGGTTGGACTGAACAGTGCATTGTCAAAAAGTCCCCTATGCTATGCCTGAAGTTTAAAAGCAATTTTTAAACAGCTTGCCCTTTTGTATTTTTGAAACATCCTGAAGGAAGGGCTCTTTCATTCCCTGATGAACCAGAAACAACATTGTTTCTGCCACAACTGGCCAATCTCTCCAGTTTTGTTTACCAACTAAGACTGCCGGAGCATGTGGTCCAAGCACGTCCTCAGTGAGAGGAGAGAGGCACAGCTCTCCACTCCACCCTGGAGCAGGGCTTCACATTTCAGAGCATTTCAAATCAATCACTGCAGTTTGGTCTGTCTTTTCATCCTGTGCTGCTCTCAGAACTGCAAACACAACCCCCTGGGTTCCTAAATACGAAACACACGCTTTTATCTCAGATCAGTTGCAAAATGCCGCCTGACCTTTTATGCAGCCAGTCTGGGGTTAGTTACTGGGTCACAAACTAAGCTCGGCTTAAAAGTGTCCTCCCCCAACAAGAGTCACGTGTAGACAATTCCTTGTACCCTCCTGGGGCTTACAATCAAGTCAGTGGGGTGCCACACAGCCCTAAATGCAGGATGGGGCTCTGAATCAGTGGGGAATTGTATTAGTCTCGCTGCCTGGGGCTAGACCACCAGCCTAAAGACTTGCAACCCCCTACCGCTCTGCAGCAGAGCAAGGAATTACACATGACTGCAAAGACGTGCAGTTTTTCTGAGAAGCAGAAAAGCCTCCCTATTGTCTCCTCTGTACATATAGGAAAACAGTACACAAAGAAGCAAAGTAACTTGCAGAAGTCAGTGGTGGAAACAAAATTAAAACCAGGAGTCCCAGACAGCCAGGCTTTTAGTTGCCAGACATCGTAAAAATCTGCCCATGGCAGCTCTATGTACTCACAAGAGTCCACTAAGTCACTCTTTTGACATTGAACTTCCTAATACTGCTCCTTCAGACAATCCCAAATACCTACTGGCTCCTCCTCTTCCTCATGGAGCGAGAACGTTGAGCGCAAGGACATGTTGGACTCAGAGTGCAATGAACGGACGGAGATAGCGGAGTCAGAGCGTCGTGGGGTGCTGATCGGAGGCTTCAAAGAGATAAAAAATAGTTCTCATTATTGCAAATAATTCCCCTTACTCCAAAACCCTATGCACACAGACTTCAAGATCAGTTCCCCCTCCTCCACAAATCTCAGCTGCTCCATTTGTTCATCCACTCTTGCCAAGCTGCACTGAGTGGCCCCCAGAATTAGTGCATCTCGCTGCTGTGTGCCCTTCCCGGCAGCACCGCGCTCATGGACAGGACAGGCATCGTTCAGGTTTAACTGACTAACCCAAGCTGGCATCTACATTCCAAGCACGTAATTTTCTCAAAGGTGCATTCGTTTGCATACTTACCGCGTGCACCCGCAAAGCAATGGCTTGGTTGCAGAAAGCTTTGTAAATCTCCCCCAGAGACAGCTCCCAGCTTCTGCAATTTCTATAATCTCTGCAGCAGCACTTGTTGTTTCACTCGCTATCTAACTTGTGCCAAATTTCTTTGCGTAAGTGTGGAGACTTCCTTCTATTCAATTCAGTAACAGACTGGCTTTGTCGCTTCCTGCTCGGGAGGGGAGAGCTAAGTGGACATCGCGTGCACCAATCAAGAAAAATCCCACTGGTTACAGCGGCCTTGGGATTGGCTTCGAGGGAACGTCGGCGCCGGAATATTAACCAGCAGCGCATCTCTAAGGGTGGAATATCAACCAGCAGCGAGTAGCCAAGCTGCAATTCAGTGTCAAAGCGAAACTGGAGACTCTTCACACCATGGGGTGATTGGATTCGGGGGTCTAGAACAGCTAGTAGTGCTGCCACTGCTGGGTTGCTCTGGAAGAGATGCTGCTGGCAGACTGGGAAGAGCACAGAGAGAAGCAATAAAGATCTTCAAGGAGCAGAATGGATGGGCTGACAAAAAAGTGGGAGAACGAAGCCACAAGCTTCAGACACAGCATCAAGAGATGACCAATGTCCAGGCTGCCTGCACCTGCACGTATCACACCTATACGTGGCTTGACTGTAGCCTACAACAGGCTGTCTGGAAGCTCTGGAGATTGCCGGCCTTGCTGCTCACTCAAAGAGGGACTCTCCCTGGCTCTGGACCAGGTCAGCCCTGGCATTGTCCAGCTGGAATGGGGAAAGCCACACAGACAAGACTCTGAAGCCCCGGGTTCCTGTCCTGCACTACCTTGTAAGCAAAACATTTTTTCCTCATGTTCAATCTGAACCTCCCGAGTCACATTTTATGTGTTTGCCCTGGGGGAAAGTAGGTAACATCAAACCCAAGGACAGATAAAAGCAATAGAGGAGGACAGTGGGGCAGTCAGGAAATTCAGCAATGAAAGATGTAAGATATGCTCCAGAGACTGCTGTCTTCCCCAGAAACAGGCTACGCTGCAGCTTGAGCACGAAATGCTGGGCTGCAGAAGAGGAGCAGATCAGAATCTTGCTGGTTCTTCACACTGCTCTGCTTCTTAATTTTTATGATACTGGAATCCTAGGAGCTCAGTAATGCTGTATCTGCTTAGAAGCCAAAGCATAAAAGCTCTTTTTATTAAAGAAGGCATATTTATTGACTAAATATGTAAGCCTTGAGGAGGAATGGTTATAATGAGGTAAATCAATTTTATGTGTATCCATTAATTTTATTATTTTCCTCCACTAGTAACAGAAGTGATCAAAATAACAGGAATGACTGTGCATAGTTCCCATTCTGGAGGTGATACAGAAATCAGGGCAGCGAAGGCAGGCTCTGCAGGGAGGCAGTTTTATCAAGACCAACATCCTGTGTTGACCATTGATGGAGAGGAGGGGGACTGCAGCCCACAAGGACTTCCAGGGGGAGTGAGGGTATGAGACACAGCCGTTTGTGCAACACTGCAGGCTCAGAGACGTGTCCTGGCTGGGCTAATGCTGGTGTAAACTACACAGGAGTGAAACCAAAGTGCTAAGAAAGATCACTCCACTTGGGCTGGGGTGACAACATTGAAGGGCAGAGGCTGTGCCCAGGTTGGGGGGGACCCAAATGCACCAAAGCCAAGGAGCACCCCTGCCACAGGGGAGGGGGTGGCACAAATGGCACTTCTTTGGCCATTTGGGAAGATCTGTCAGAAGGATCCCACCTCCCCACAGCTGTGCCAGGGCTATTTCTGCACGCAACATCAAGCCCATCTTCAAACAGCCCAAGGATGGAGTGCTCAAACATCTTCTGATGGAACACAGAGAGCTTGTAGCTGGCCAGTAACTCACTCCAGCCTCTGGCTCAGAGGTGAAGCTCCCTGTAAACCACTGAGACTTTGGAGAGCCAGTCAGCTCCTCTTCCACATTTGTCCCAATATTCAGCCGTAACCTTTCGGGGCAGTTCCCATCACGTCAGCGACAAAAGCAGCTTCCTCGCGAAGGCTCTAGTACAGTCCTTGTTCCCGCTCCCAGTAGGCACAGCGAGGCTGGGAACCTGTGACAATGTTTACAGGAAGAATGACAGCAGCCGCTCAGTAATCCCTGCTTTGCACACAAAACATGCTGCTCTGCTTTTGGTTTCCTTAACAGAAGTTTTAAAAAGAAAGAAAGAGGGGTGATGGAGGTCACAGGAGGGCTCTGACTCCTCTTCCAGCTGTCTCTCTGATGGCTGACAAGCCCTTGGCAGCTTCTGGAGAAGGGAAAACGTAGTGACGAGGAAGGGAAATCCCAGATTATTTCTTGAAAAAGGAAGCTTCCTAAAAGGGTTAGTGAGAGTTTGTGTGCAGCAGCAGGCAGAGAAGGGCTGTGGTGCTTCTGGTTTGTTTGTTAGCACCTAGGGCTGCAGGCTGCCTCCTGAGCCACTCATTAATCCTCTTGCTATTTTTGCTTAAGAATATTTATTAGTCCAGGGAAGGCGAGCTGAGACTGTCCGAGAGGACTGAGGGTAGGTCCTAGGAGAGATCTCTCCTGATCTTGGCTGCACATCTCGATTTGCCACCATGTAGTTTTCAAAGGAAATGTAGTGTCCCCAGCGTCATCTGCTCCTCTGTACAAGGGTGCAATGAGCACAGCCCTCAGCCGCAGGATCAGTGCTGACAGCCAAGGGCTTCCTGGAACAGCAGCCCAGCTCCACGGGGTCAGTGATGTGATGGAGAGCTGCATTTGCCAAGGACACAAGGCAAATGTTCAAAGGACTTTTTGAAAAAACAAACACACACTCACATAAAAACCAGCAAGATCTCTGAGCACCAGAAGGAACTTTACGGGATGCTGACAACAAAGCTCTTTGCAATCTGGTGTCAAATTTATTTTAAGAAGTGTGGCAGCTTCATACTGTTGCTGACCCCAGTCTCTGCTAGTGCCTAACTTCAGCAATGATCTATACGTTTGGAAGCTGGGTCTCGTAACCTGACAAAGTCTATTCCCTCTGCTTTAATCTAAATAGGAGCTTGTGGTTATGAGATATGGCTGAAGCACTAGGAATAGGAGAAGATCAAGGCCTCAGAGTTATCAGTCCATTCACTGAGGTTTGCTTTGCTGTTCTTCATTTGATAGATTTAATTTCACTTTACCTAAGGCCTGTTGGATCACTAAATTTCCCCAAAAGAAGTTACTCAGAAGTGAGTGTGATGAATGAGAAAGGTGGGCACAAAATTGGGAATGGTTTGTGAGAAGACCCCGATGATGTAATCCCCGGCAGCCAAGAACCGTCTGTGGTATCCAACATCCCACTCTGCAGGTTTCAAATGTGATCCCTGTGGTCAGAAGCCCCATCTGGAGGTGGAAAGAGGAATGGATTTTCTGGTCATAACTGCAAGGCCAGCTGTGCTGCTGGATGGTTCATCTAACACGCTCTAATCAAGACTGACTGGCCTCAGCCAGACATCACTGACAGTAGCTGTGTTTTCTCCCAAGTTCAGAAGATCCAGAGCACACTGCTCACCTCATGCAAGCACCTAAAGGTGCCAACCTAAAGCCCCAGGTCAGGAGCAGGCTCTGCTTCCCCCACTGCACCAACCATGAGAGCAACCAGGAAATACTGAGGCTGGTCCTGCCCCTGGTGCAGACGTTTGCCTCCAACATAATGCAGTGCATGGGAATGACGAGGGAGGCAGAGAAGTCCAAAGGAGCACCAGACATCTCTCATTTGTCAGATAATCAGCTCAGCCAGACAGCAGGGGGGTTCCTGGCAACACCTACCATGCCATCGTCCTCATCTCGCGGGGAGTAGGTGAGTGTGCTGGAGGAGGATGGGGTCCGACGATGCTGTTTAAAAGTATTGGTCCCGTCAGCTTTAAAGCAAATAAAAAAAATGAAAAAAAAATATTAAGAGCAAGTGTTTAGGTTCCTCAGTAATATTTCTGAGCTACAGGTCAGTCCCTGTAGCTGTAAGTGTTCCTTGGAAAAGCCTATGGATTCCCCAACTCCAGTTCTTGACCTGGACATATCAGTGCAGGCAGAACAACCCCAATCTCCGATAGCTTGCTGAAATGCACGCAGCCTTTGAAGGCAGCTTGCCCAGAAAAGAACATGGATAATATTCTACCAGGTCCACAGGTTAAAAATATTATTAAAAGGAAACCTTATGCTCCCGCATATTTCAGTAACCAATAAAAAATGTTTCAATCAAGGGAGGTCTGGATGTTCTTGTAGCACAAGCAAAGCGTGCTAAATTAAACTGGAGATATTTGTTTGAAGATCATATTACTGACGTGTATAACATTTTGAATGTAAAGATTCAGGAGTCAAAAAAATGTATAGATACCAGAGTGCTGTACAAACGTAATCCAAACATTTCCCCCAGGCAGACTTTCATTTCCTTATCTAAATCAGTGTCAAGTGCCACAGTTTATCTTTACTAAAGTAAGAGTATTTTTATTCCAAAATGAAAACAGATCTCCTCCTACATTCACACCACATGTCAGGGCTCAGATTCCTCACCTGCTGGGCTTTGAGGAACAAAGCACCAGAATTTTAAATGGGCATGTACACTTGCAGCCCCTCCTGTCCAAGTTAAAAATGGCCATGGGGGTTTTACCAAAGCGTCCAGAGTAACACACAGTCAGGCACAGAGTCAAGATGGGAATTTTCAGTGCTTGTAATGATTGCATGAGAATTTACAGAGATAAATAAGATTTGGGACTGAGCTCTGTATCTAGCCCTGCTGTACTACCTTCATTTCAGCAAGGGCTTCCCAGTGGTACTGTTAAGTCTGCCTAATGGGAGAAAATTTCTGTGCATGCTCATTTCCATCATGCCTGGTGATCAGATGCCATGATTAAATAACACTTGGGCTGCATAATATTAAAATCAGCACCTCGGCACCTGTCTGTAATGAACACAGTGATTCTCCCAACAGCTTTATGACCTGTAAAACAACAACAACAAAAAACAGTAGGAATCACACACAGTGCTCTGGGGAGAAGCTCTGTGCATGAAATACACTCACCCTTTGTGATGGTTGTCACAGCAGAGAAGGCTGGACCAAAAGTTGTTTCCATTCTTGTCTGAAATATTGACAAAATGAAGGTCAGTGCGTATCACTGCAACACAGCCCAAAGGCTTGTTACCTTTCCTGAACTGGTGAAAAAACGTACATATATATTCCCAACTTCTATCTGTGCATATTGAGATTTTTAATAGGCAAGAAAGTACCATATTTTCAAAAGTCATCTTCATTTTCTCAAAAGAAAGGATGAGAACATAAGGAGCAGCCCTAGCCCCTATGCTCTGCCAACAACACTGAGCCTTACCCCGTTAGTATTTTCAGAAGTACTGATGTTTGTTGTGCCACTGGAGAAACGATTGTAGCGAGCGTTCTTGTTTGAGCTCATAATCTAGGCCAGCATTTGTTAGTCATGGGAAGTTTGCTCTGTGGAAGAAGAAAGACAGAAAGAGAGTTAAGTTCATTGTACATATTTTCCTGGGCTCGGAGAACAATCTCCTGTAGCATTAAGTCCAAGTATGTACCTAAGCTCACATAAACCTGGATTTTCAGAAGCAAGACGCAAGGTCAAAGTTAAGTTTCTTCAAATCATTCCTGGATGATTGTTCAGCATTTTCTAAAGATATGGTATCTTTTAAAATGACCCTTTAATCACCCAAACACTGGAATACCCATAATCATTAGCTGCGTTTACAAGGACGCAACTGTTTTAGGAGCAGAGGAGACTTCTCAGGAGACAGACACCATTCCACTGATCACCATACACATCAATATTTTAAAAATGAGTCTATGTACCAGCTGTGACTGACAGTCCCAGCAGAGAAGAGGCTCTGTATCCCCAGTCTGAGTGTAGTTCAGGAAGCGAGTTACCTGCTGCTTCCCAAACCCCTTTGCACAGAGCAGTGATTAATAAGCAGGGCCTAAAAGGGAGTCCCCTCCACAAGACAGTGCAACGGGAAGCACAGAACAGACTGTACCACGATGAGCAGAGGGATTTTGGCAGAGGACACAGACACAAGCCTGATCTTTCAGTGTGCCGGGGAACTCTGAGTGCATGGAGGGCAGAAAAGGTCTCTGCATGTAAAACTACACCAGTAAAACCCTTATCCCATTAACAGTGAGGCTCCAGTTGAGCTGGCCTGGACTCCAGAGCCCAGGGAGTCTGTTCACTCACAACTTTGCAGCTCAGGCCACCTTCCAAGCACATTCAGTCTTTGCTTTAGCCCAAGGGGTTGTGACTGTCTTCCTCCCTCCAGGAACACCCACACCCAGATGAAGGAAGAGGTGCCCTGGGAGCTGAGCAGCCCCATATCCTCATCAGCTGGGGTGGCAGAAAGAGATCCCTCCAAGGGAACTTCTCTCCTGGACAGGCTGTGCCAGGCTTTCTGCCACTTCCAGCCAAGGAAACCAAAGCCAAAACATCCCCAGAAATTAAGGCTGCCTCATATTCAAAAGGGTGATGAGCACAGACCTAGTCCCGTTCCCGTGATGAACTCAGCAGGAGTTTTGCTAGGCTAGATCTTAGCAGAAAGCAAAAATCCCATGTTTGATTTAGTTATATATGCATTAAAGGAATCCTTTCCATCAAGGTCAAGGAAACCTGAAAGAAACCTTACTTAAGTAACATGTTTGTGATTCTGAATCTCACTCCTAGTTTCTGGTCAGAAACAACCAATAAAATCTGGACCATCAGCCAGAAAGAGAAACCCTCTCCCCCCAGAAGTCAGCAGAGAGGCTCATTCCTCTTCCTCTATTGTTTACGTTTTTTTACTAGGTTCAAGTTTGAAAAGTCAAGTATTACACAATAATAATCTGCAGAAACACATGGAGCTTGCTGTCTTCAACCTCTGTTGAAACCTGTTTGTGCTTCAGGGCACAAAATTATGCTGTTGTCCCAGCAAATATGACAAGATGCTCTCAAAGAGTCTCCTTCAGAGCCAGGGTACCCATAGGAAGGAGCTGCACTTCCTCTGTGCCATT
This sequence comes from Gallinago undulata, assembly GCA_026546715.1. NCBI lineage: Eukaryota > Metazoa > Chordata > Aves > Charadriiformes > Scolopacidae > Gallinago > Gallinago undulata. The sequence continues at coordinate 7,052,868 of JAOTQQ010000071.1, read as the reverse complement.
ATACAGAGATGCTTCTGGCTTGAGCAGAAGTTCCTTCAGAGAAGACTAGGGTTCAGCAGAGCACTGAGATCTCCTTCCAAGCTGCCCCTTCATCCCTGAGCTGAAAGGTAATGCTGGCACTTAAAGGCTGTCCCAGGCTGGCAATGGAGACAGGGCCACTCTGCTCCAGGAACAAGCTACTCAGGCAGGGTCCTGATTAAGAGACCCCCTTTCTGTCCAAGGTATAGTTAAGTCTTGGTACTCTCACTGCCAGCAGCAGAGTCCAAGGGCTAAACAGACAGATATCTGCAGTAGGGACAGACAGGCCAAAAACAGTTTACTAAGACACAACCCAAATCCCTTTTTGCAGGGCAAGAGCCATTCACCAGCGAAGAGCACCCGGGAAGAAACACCCCACAGATTCCTGCAATCAGTCCCTGCTTCTGGCCCTGGCTGAGATGGCACTGCCCTGGCCAGGCTTTCACACTCACTTTTTGATGCCCACATTTCCAGCTTTTGGGGAGGTGAAGCATCTTGGGTGTTTCTAGCAATTGGTTCTATCCGAGAGTAACAAGTCCTAAATCTCCAAGCTCTTTCTAAAGGAAACCACTGATTTCACTGCTTTACAGAAAGGGAAACTGAGGCTCACAGAGACACAATCACACAACGTGGCTGTGACCTAGGACTTTCCCAGGGCTTCCTTAGTCCCAATCCCAAGAGTATACCCACCTCCCTGGCGAGCCCCAGCGTGGGGCTGCTGCACATGAGGCCGGTCTCATCCTGCACTCACGTTTCAAACACTGCGAAGGCGACGCTGGGGATGTCCTCGGCCAGTGCTCTGCAAATGGCCAACAGCTCAGCCACGTCTGACACAGCACTTGGTGTTGCTCGCTCGCTGAGGTTCTTCAGGCCGGCAGAGCACAGCAGCGGCACAGCTCAGGTAATCACCGCTCAGGTCTAAACTCTCAAAAAAAGTTACAGTCTAAAACTAAAACCAAAAACCCCAACGAAAACCAACCAAACAAAACCCTCAAAACCAAACCCAAGACCATCTTAAAAACAGGGATCTGGATAATGTTTTCCACACATTTGAAAGCGCTGTCCTGGCTGTTTGCAAATGCCAGATCCCTAAGGAGATGCTAAGCAGAGTTGCTGGAGTTGTCTCAAGAACAGCAGGAATGAAGTAGTGTTGTGCTGCTGCATCATGGAGACCTGCCGAGTTTAAAGCTGGGCTCCAGCAAGCAGAGAAGAGAAGTTTGGCATTGGCCATCAGGATCCTTTTATTCCTTTCAGTAGTTCCTTACAGCACAGACAGCAGAAGGCACAGAGAGGGTGGGCAGCGGGAAAGAGGGAAGAGAAAGCTTTTGGGTAATACACTGGCTGTGGCCCCCTGAGATCTGAACCCCACTCAGCCCCTCACAACCTTGGGAAAGCCACTGGGGCTCTCTGCTTCCTCCCTGCAGTCTCTTTAGTTAATCTCTTCTGCGCAGCGTTTCTGCACTACAAAGCTCGAGAGGAAAGAATCTTCACCTGGACACCTGTGCAGCATCTAGCACAAAAGGGTCTCCACCTTCTCTGGGACTCCCAGATGATGCAACCCTCATAAATAACGTACAGCAAGTACTTCCATGAGTGATGACAGGCTGCCACATCTCCTGTGATTTCACGTTTCACGGTTGCATTATCTCATGTCTAATAACATGCATGTATCCCTACAGCTCCATGTCTAATGATACAGCTAAGTTCACCAATCTCCTCTGGAGAAGGGATTCAGCGTCCTCTTCCTCCTCCCACATTAGGGTGGAAATAGAGGGACTTCCTTTCCAGAAGAGCCATGAATTCATGATTTCTTCAAAGAACCTCAGCAGCATCTACCCAAACACCCTCTGTTTTCCACTACTCCCAAGACAAGAACGGGGATATGCTCCCAACTCACCATCATGACAGCACTAAGGGAATCTGGCATATCAAATATTCCTACTGGGGTTTAAGGCAGACAGTGTCTCCCAGATGGAAAGAGAGGAAGTCCATCCTTATGGAGGATTGCAGGCTGTCTGGAGACTCAGGCAAAAGCTTCACTCCCCTCTCATTTTCAGGGTATGTATTACCTTCAAATATAACAGATGGAGACTCAAAAAAGCAACGGGAAAGCACTCACTTTGTAGCATAAAGAGACAGGAAAAAACAAGAATGAGGACAACGAACGGTTTGAGGAGGTTTGTAATATCATTAAACGTAGGATCAGATGTGCAACAAGCAGGCACTTGAGCTACTGCAATCAGTGAGTTACGGCCTGCCAGCCGAGGATAAGCATGACCCTTTAAATAACTGCCTTTGAAACTTCTATGCAGGGTAGGTGGTGTCCACCGTGGTGGTGTGGTCACTGCTGCTGTGACCCAGCAGGCCACAGAACTGCTTACTGCTCAGAGGCATTCAGGAGGCACATCCCCAGTTTCAGCCTGTCCCAAAGCCCCACTGAAATGCATGCAAAATGCCTTCCAGCTTCAAAAGATCTTGGATAAATCCAAAGCGAGGAACGGAACGCAGGCTGGAACAGGGATTTTCCACTCATAGTTTAGAAGCATGTCCTGTGCTCTGCAGCTCGGCTGAGCAACCTACCTGCAAGCAGCAGCAGGGAGCCTGCTTCATGTCTTCTCTGAACAGAAACCAGAGGAATGTGAGCAATGGAAAAAATGTCAAGTGGAATATCAGCCAGGCTGCAGAACACCAGCCACCGCATGAATATCTGATTTCAGCCCAAATCCCTGCAACCACCATATAAAGGAAGCATTTCAACAGAGCAGACATCTCTCCAGAGCGCTGTCTGACAGCTCCTTCACGTCTCAAGCTCTCTTCCAAAAGGTACTGAGAACGGCCTTTTCCAACTGTTATCAAAGAAGTTAAAAGGAGGCAGAAAAGAGCTGCCATTGTCAACATCAATACTAGCTTCCTACAGCACTTGGAAAAATCTTCACCAGATCTCTGAACCTCAGCTTGGCATCTGAACGCTGCCAGCCACATTGTCCTGTGCTCCCAGGCCCAGAGGACGAGCATCTCTCCCAGGTGGGTGGTGTTGCTCCTTGGGGGACCCTGCACCGGCCATGGGCAGCTCCTGCCCCTGCTCTGAGAACAGAGAGAGCTCCTATGGGGTCTGAGCAGAACTGTGCCCTGAGGAGATACAGACTATGACATGGAGGAAGTATCAAATATTTTGTATTACAAAACACACGCTCTGTGGCCCAGAAGGAAAAAAAAATCCTTCCTAGAATGAATCCTTTGGGCTGCTAAGTCCTTCTCAGAGGCCCCAATACAAAGGGGCTCCAGAAATACTCTGAGCATCTTCAACAGCTGCACAGAGCATCAGGTGAAAAACCCTCATGCTGGAAACAGTCTCCCAATTTTCCAGCCCAGGACCCTACAAGGTCAGGTTATGATTTACACCAAAACGGATTGCAGAGGCACCCTGACACCTGCAGTGAGAGCACAGGCTCCACTTGCTCTAAAACGACAAGAACTCTTGAAAGAATGTGTATGTCCTGATAGCACAACAGCACAGGGCTGCCCTCTAAACCAGAGAGGCTCGTGTGGACCCACACATCTGGAGATCAGCTCGGGAACCCAGCCTGTGATCCAGACTCTCCTTGCCTGGAGTTAATTTTTATTTTCTTTTTTTCTTTCTTTTTTTTTTTTTTTTTAACATGCAACTTTAGTGGTTTTGACAGCAAAAAATGAGAGGGAAAAGCCTACCCTGGAAAAAGGAAGCTGTGGGGACCCACTATGTGCTAGATCAGACGGCTGATAGTAACCAGATGCGAGGGAAAAGAAAGGGCAGGTTCCAGCATTTGCACACCACAGGAATCAACTCAGGCTTTTGAGACTCAGCAAGAAGAAAAAGCCTTAAGATTCCTACTTTAGTACTCCAGGCAAGGAAAAATCCAACCGGCAGTGGTTGCGGGGATAGCAGGGGAAATCAGTGCTCTCTCCCCCCACTGCAGAGGCCAACAGGATCAGCAATGGAGTGGTTTTATGCTGACTGCTTCAGGCTGCTGCCAACCCCATCACTGCACCTCAAATCAGGGAGGGGAATCACCCCTGAGACCACTGGCTCTGCTAATACTCTGGCCCGTGCTGAAGAGTTTGCCCACAGGAGTAGTCTGCCAGAGGTACCTCAAAGGTCTCCCGTCCTCTCAGCCACCAAAGTGCACACATGCTCTTGGCTCTTCCCAACATCAGCATAAAGTCCTTACAACCAACCTCAAGGTCAAGGCTTTGATGGGGCACTTGGCTTGAGGAGAAGGTATCTCATTCTTCACAAGCATCACAACCTGCCTGATCCCAATTAGGAGCCAGTTTCTCATGCGGGAACCACACTATTGCTGTCACAATGGCAACTGTAGGGTTTGTGCTCCAGCTGCCCTCCAGGGTGAGACGTGAGGATGGCACTGAATCCCACAGGTGACACGTGGCACCACTGGGGAACGGCTGGCAGACACAACGCCCCGCACGCCTAGTGTGTCTCTGCCAAGAAACCTGTAAGCGTCTCCGCCTTACGCTGTCAACAGCCCATAAAGCTCAGCGACACGACTTACGTCTGCTCTGTTCTTCCTCTTTTCCCTCTTCAGTTCATTGAAGCTGTCTTTAAGGTTATTCACCCCCGCGGAAACTGCTGGGCTGGCAAAAACCATACACAGCAGGAGCGTTTGCTGGAGAGTGAGGCCAAGGCGCGCAGCTGCCTCGTGAAAAAGGCAGGCACAGGGTTATCCTGCTCCAGCTGGGAAAAGGCTGCGAATGATGTGAATTTCTTTATTTCACAACCTGGGTATGTACGGCGTAAGACACAAGCTTCTGTTTCTCTTACACCAGCGCAGCCAGAAGGGGAAGGGTTACACATCCTTGAGAGCACTGGCACGTCACTGGGAAAATAAATATGCTTACGAAAGCTGAAGGGCTCTGTGCTGCTCCAACAGCCCAGCAGGACAGGGGCAAGAGGGGCAAGGCAAGTAGGTGCCCAGAGCAGGGGGTATGCGTTTGTGGCCTACAGCCCCTTCCTCAGCTGCATCACAAGTTTTCACACAGCCAGGGATCTTCTGAAGGAGGTAACGGGGCTGGTAAATCCAGTCCAGTAGCTCCGTCCACCTCGTCCTTCTGGAGCACCAAGGTATTGCCCACACTTTCTATCTGCGAACCAATTCTCAGTGGCCAACAGTAACCTGCAAGGGAACATCTCCGACCAAAGCATAAGTGAGACAAGACTCATCAGCTCAAATGCAAACTCTTCTACAAAGACAACACCGGGAAAGTCACGCTGGCCTTCTTGGCCAGTGTCTCTGGTGGAAATAGCACTCATTTCGTAAGCGCTTGCGGATTACATTAACAGGGCTTAAAGAACATGGTGACGAGGACTTATCAGCATCTAGTCTGACTTGTAAAACATGAGCCATAAGAACATGCATGAGCTACAGCAGATCAATGAGACAGACATCTCTTAGGGCAGTCAAAGGATGGGAAGCAGAGGGTGGAGCTCAATGGTCACTCCTCAGGTTAGACAGACTACGCAAGGGCTCCCCCAAGAACCACCGCTGAATAAGCTTTTCCAAGATCACAGATAAAGAGGGAGCAGTGAAATCGCCAAGTTTGGACACAACACTAAGCTCTTTTGAGTAGTCAAATACCATGTTGATGGTAAGGAACTCAAGAAGAACCTCATAAAACTGAGAAGACATGAAAGTTGCAGATGAGCTTTCATGGAGAAAAACATCAAAAAGTGCATCTAGGTAAAAATAATGTAAAGCAGGCCTAGGTAATGCTGAGCTCTGACCTGGCAGCTACAACTCAGGAAAGAAACGCTGGAGTCTCCATAGACAGTTGGACGCAATTCTCAGCCCAGACGACAGCAGCAGACAAACAAGCCACTGAAATTCTGAGCAGCATCACAAAAGCTGTGGAGAACAACCGTGAGGGTGTCGTTTGGGTGCTACATAAAACCTTGATGTACTTGTCTCCCGAGTGCTGTAGCAGTTCTGCTCGTTGCTTCGGAAAAAAGCCACAGTGTAGTTTGAGAAATTTCAGGGAATGACAAAAAGAAAAACAATCAATGGGATGTAGACCCTAATCCACCTACTCTGAGCAGTGAGAAAATATGAGGCAAATGGATGGTAGAAAGTGATCAGATTCGTGTGCTCTTCATTAATAGCATCCATTTTCATAACTGCCAAAGACAGAACTGGGGCGAGACAGGCCAATGCTCTCACCTGGCAAGGCATTTCTTAATCCTAGAGTGACCTCTCTAAGGCCTGTGGCCTATGTCCAGAGGTGCAGTCAGTGCTAGAAGAACATAAAACACAAACAAAAGTTCAGCCTTACCAACAGAGCATGGCACTTCCATCTGGTGGGTCTTTGCTTCTGCAGAACAGAAAGAATCTTTTACAAGTAATCTTTTTACTATTTACAAGTTTTTGCATTGCTCTTCAACGTCATACAAACTTTTCTGAGCTACTTAAACTGAGACCATAATTGTACTGAGCTGTCATCAATAAAAATAAAAGTGATATTTTTAACTGCTGCTACTTTTACCAGCACTTCAATTGACTGCAAAGTTGAGAGAGCACATTCAACAGCTGTTTGAACACTCTCATTCCTTTGTGCAAATGCAGTTCAGAAAAGGGAAATCATATTGTAGTAGGTGCTTTTCCTAAAGGGTAATGAGTCCTTGGGATAGAAAAACTTTTTGCAATACTTCATGTTAAAACCTGAAGCAATAACTTTCAAATGTGCTTGTAACTTGATCAAAAGTGATTGCTCTGGAGGAACAAAGCATCTCATTTTCCCCCAAAAAAACTAAAATCAAGTTAGAACAGAGGCCAATGTTCAATGCTGTTTCCATGACACAAAAGCTACATCTGAGACTTCACTTCCATTTTAGGAAATCTGGAAGCATCCACCCACTACATCATTTTTCTTATGCATAAGGTCCCAGACCAGGTTTCGGTAGTGCCTGTCCTCTGCAACTGAGACTGGCTTGTCTTGGCTCAGTGGTCGCTGCTGGGTGGCCAGGCTGGCAGAAACAGAGCTCTTCCACACAAGGCTCTTAATCAAAAGGTGCTTTAAAAGTTTGCACTAAATTACAGTGCTGCACGCCACTCCTTTCACAGCTTGTGGTCTTTCCCACATCCTCACTCAAAGAACAGACCCATTTGGGGTGTTCATTAAACTGTCGATTTGTTTAAGGAAAAAAAAAAAAAAAAAAAGAAAAACCCAACCAAACCTCCAAGCCAACAACCTCCTAGCCTGGCAAGACAAAAATATCAGTCCTGCTACTGTTTGTTGAGAGGGAATGGCAGGTCGTGATACAAGATATCATGCTTCAAGAGCTGCAAATAGTCCCCTACACAAATCACAGCAGAACTGGTGCTAACTGGTCCTCCTCTGCCTTGCTTGAAAGAGAGAGCAAGCGGCTGCTGAGACACCACAGGGTCCTGCGGGCTGAAGTTCTGCTGCTGGTTTCCCTGCAGCAATCTGGCCTGCAGAAATCCAGAAGATAGATGGACTTGCAACTCATTAAAAAAAAAAACAAAAAAAACCAAAACAAACACCAAACTCTAACACATGCCAGGTCAGCAGTAAAGTCTAGGTTATGGAGAGATTCAGCCTCTGTCCTGGCAGGAGAGTGACTGAGGAAGCAAAGCCTCTGTTTTGGAGGGCTTTAGTCTTGGTTGATCAGTTCAGGAGCAGCAAGGGCTCACACAGAAGTCTCCTGTACAAAGAGATCCTGAGCTTTCTTGGGCACCTTTTACCTCCGCCCCATGCGGTGCTGACACGAGCACCTCAGCAAGGCTGTGACCGAGAGACTTGCCCATGAAAAACAGAAATTAATCCATCCTCAGCCATCCCAGTCCCACTCTCAGCTGGTAATTTACCAAAGTTCAAAATCCTGCTCTGAGCTGGCCTGGGAAAGGAATCAAACACCAATAAACGTACTAAGATTTTACCAGACACTGCACCCCATGTCCCCCAAGGAAGCCAGAGAAACATGTGTCTCACCTGCTGCATTCTCCTGTTCCAGAGCCACTCTGCTATACCCAAGGCCATCGAAGTTTTCTTCTCTACTTCGTTCCTCAACTGCTGTGCAGGCACTGAGGGCTTTTCACACTGCGTTGCCTTACTGGTGGCCACGCTTTTCTGGAAAGGTTTAACCCCTCCTATCACATTATGGGATTTTTCCAGATTAAAGTAACAGGAAACCTGAGACCATAATCACCACTCAAAACACACACAGTATCACTTCCCCTCCCTTCTCTTC
>JAOTQQ010000071.1:7013182-7044490 GCA_026546715.1 Gallinago undulata | reverse complement strand
TGTATCATGAAAAATGAAAACAGCTATTCTGAGTCTGACCAAACGCTTGAAGTCTGTCATCTCATGACACGCTCTTGCTTGTCCTCTGGGTACAATGAGATCACTTTAAAGATCCATCTGAAATGCATCAGCTCCTTCACAAAAAAAAAAAAAAGGAAGAAGAAGAAAAAAAGAAACAAACCAACGAACAAACAAAAACCAAAATCACAGTAAATTTCAATCACCTTTTTTTTTTTTTTGTACAGTTTCCTTGGACTTTGCCACTGTGAACAAGCAGGAACAGCTACACTCAGTGCTAGGGAGTGTTAACCAGTGACTGAGAAAGGGAGAAAACTGTAGTGCTTCACAGGTAGCACGTGAGCTGGGCAAAACGTGATCAAACTAGTGATGCCCTGCCTTTTGATAAACAAACACCGAATCATTGATGCCTGAATAAATCAGTGGATGTGGACATTTCCACCACGGCAAATCTACTGACAACTTTCAGACAGAAGCACCGTTCAGTGTCCCACAACCACCTAACACCACGCTGGGAAAGCTCCATTTAAATTACTCCCCTGAAGCACCATTGGTAACTGTCCTGTAGCCACAATGACTTGGGATGCAAGGGAGAGGCAGTGAGAGGTCCTGCCTCTTCTCTCAAACTTGGCTTCTTTGCTCACAACTTCACCTAAAGAATATCAAGGATTTCCCATTTCTGAAACCACCAGAAGCAACCTCAGGAAACACTTGCGGGGTGGCTACACAGTTCAGCATTACACGTCCTTGCAAAGGTCACTCTGAAGGACCCCAAAATCAGCCTAACACAGCTCCAGCCCGTTGGACAGGCAACAGGCACCCACTTCTAAACTGGTGTTGGATTCCAGATACCTCCTGCTTCTCCACTAAGATCTAGACACAAGTATGAAAACAGTTCCTCCCTCACTCATATCCATGATTGCTAAGGCACAGCAGCCTCCCAGGGAACGCTGCTGACACAGCCCTGACATCCAGCACCCGGTTCAAACACTTTACCTTGGAGGAAACTCACCGTCCAAGCCGGCACAGAGCGGCAAAGCCCATAGAGACACCACCATGACCAAGTTCCTGAGCTGTGAGCAGGCTTGTCCTCGGTCTAAAAGTCTCTTCCGCTATCTGTGTGCGTGCATGTGTGTATCGCTCTTAAGTGATGTAAACAGAAAGGCATGCAGAGCAGTGGGCGATATGTAAATTCAGCTGGAAAATCCCACAGCTTAGCCAATCTCTCTGCTGCCTCCCAGCTTTTCCCTGGCTGCTCTGAGACTGAAGAGGTTTAGGCTAGTGCAGAAAAAACAACCACTCTCTTAGCACACACAGATTTATTCCTCTGATCAGAGAAATCTCCAAGGGCAGGACAGTCCATCGCTCACTTTAAAGGGAGTTTGAGTTTCTCACCCTCTTTAGATAGTTTCCATACTATTCAAAATACTGAATACCAAGCAGCCTAACAAACAGCGACTCAGTCTTGGCTTGTGGAGACAATCATGGACAATCCAATTAAGAAGAATTGCTGCAAAAAGGCAGATCTTTCCTGGGATAGTGACCAGGACTTGCCTGAAAGGCAGGCACTGACAGTGGGGGACTTCTACTGCCGGGACACCCACCACACACAGGAGAACAATGAGCTCCCACGGCTGAGCCTCTCCCAGGAGCAGGTACTGCACAGAGAGCTCTCACCCCACTCCAGCACCCAATATACCTCCTGCAGCTTTTATACCTTATTAAAAACAGCAGAGTAACCCTGATGAAGCTCTGAACTGGGCTGAAGGCAGAGTAGAAGCAGTGGGTATGTTGGGGTGCCACTGCCCTGAACTCCTGGGGGAGTTGCTGAACTTGAAAAAAAGGGCAACATGAACCCCTATGAGCAACCACCCCCCTCCTCTCTTGGCCCAGGCAGCCACTATGTCCCCCAACCCAACCCATGGGCAAGGGGACATGCCAGTACGTGCTTCATCATGCCCACAGCGAAGGCGTACCGCCAGGGAAGACAAGGGGCATAAAAATCAGGAGGGAAGAATTCTGACAGACTGAACTTGTCCATGTAATCTTAGTGAAACAAGGAAGGATTTTCTCACAAAAGCCTTTCTTCTGGCACAGCTAGGCTTGGCTGAGACAACCTGTGAGGCAGGTATGATCACGCTTCAGGAAATGTCACGGTAATGGCTAGCTGGGGCTAGGAAGGTGCCACAGAACAGGCAAACACTCAGCCCATGAGGTGACTAACTGCTGAACACCAGCTGAAGGCAACTGAAGCTGCAAAAATGCTCATCACTGCTCAGCACCAACCCCACATGCTGCAGCAAACAAAAACCCAAAGCCTTCTGTATTGTTGTGGCTGGATTTATCCTGGTCTTTCTCAGCCTTCCTTGAGACAGCAAGGGGACCCCAGGACTTGGAGGGCGACCCAGCAGACTGCGATAGTTCTGTGCTCAATGCTTAGAAAATCCCAAAACTCTTTGAGGCGTGCCATGAGAACAGCACTGACCTCTTGCTCCTTGTCAATGGTGATGGCCAGCAATTTGGATTTGTGGTTAGTAGATGCCTGTACAGCACCTGACACAATGCAGCCCGATTTTTGGTGGTGCAATGGGTTATCTTCACCACAATGTGATTTCTGTGAACCACCTCCCATCCTCGCACAGCTCCCAGGGAACTATGTAAAGGCTGTCATGGAAGTGGTTGACATTCTCATGCCACTTTTGCCTCAGCAAAAGCTTTGTGGAACCTTCCTTCACTCACTCAGCCCTCTCCCTGCAAGCCCAGCAAACGTCCCTGTGGCTCTAAGCAAGAGTCATGTCCATACAAACGCCCAAAGCCAAAACGCTACAGCTATTTAACAGGAACACTAATGCTTGGAACAGATCTAAAAGAATATATGACTGGGGTGAAAATGCACAGAGAAGCAAAATTAAACAAGGTGTTTGGCAACAACATCAAAGTTGAAAAAATAACTGCAAGGCCAGAGATCTTCACAACACACCTACCCCCTTGGATCTGGCTCATTATGTACCAGCTTTCTTCCATGCTCATTAGCCCCCAGCAGAGCCTGTCTGAGCCACTGTCTTTGACACCAACACGGCTCAAAAGCAAGCTGAACTGAAAGAAGGTCCTCACTTCTGGCTTCCATGCAACACACCAGGATCATTGGGTCACAGTCACAGCCCAAACTGGAGAAAAGCATTTGACAGCAAGTCTGTCAAAGGAACAGCAGCCTTAAGCAGGCAGCAGAATAAGGCAGAACTAAATAAAGAGCATGTTTGAAACGAGAAGGCGATAGTGGAATTTCACTGCCTGTTCTGAGAGGCGCAACTGCCTCGGGGCAGTTAGGGAGATCTACCACCAAATAGCCTGTATTGCATAAGGAAATGAGGTTACTGGGAAATCAAGAGAGAACCACCAGCAACACGTGCCCCAAGTCAGACAAGGAATGGAGCAGAAAAAGACAGAACTCAGCACACCCTGCGACGAGGTTACGCCAAGCAGCCAAGGGAAGGCAGCCGGTGGGGAAGAAAGCAGGACACGGACAGGATTCACCGGGGACCCAACAACACTGGAGGCGACACACCAGCTCCCCATGGCACCTGAAAAACCACGCTAGCACCTTAAAAACGCTAGCACATTAAAAAACAACGCACAAACGGCCCAAGGGAAGGGAAGGGGACAACAGAAGACGCGACAGCGGGACGCATCCCCGGCGCTGCCCCGAGCCGCCCCGCAGCGCCCGGAGGAGCTGCCGTAGGCGCCTTCCCTGAGAGGGGGCCGCCTGCCCGGGCCTCTCCGCGGGGAGCCCGCGGCCCAGCGCCCCTCACCCTCCCCACCGCCCGGCCCAGCCCTTCCCCTTACAGCGCTCTCTCAGCCCCAGAGCCGGTCGCCTACCGTCAGCCCAGCCCGGCGCAGCCCCACTCGTACCTGGCAGCACTAGCGGCGGCGGCCGGAGCGCCGGTGCCCGGCCCCGGCACATCGCTACCTCAGGCCTGCTCCCCGCTCCTCTAGCGGCTCAGCTGCCACCCGGGACGGAAGCCCCCCTCTTCTCGCTCTCGGGACTTGTAGTCCGGTACGATACCTTCCGCCCACTCCTTGCCGCGCCTCCGGGACGTTGGGACTGCAACTCCCAGTAGCCCTCGCGGCGCAGCACTGATTGGCGCTTTTCCAGTCACTCTCTGCTACAACCACTCTTGCTACTGGCTTGGCTCGGCCTCCTGCAGGGGCCAATCAGGCGGCGGCAGACCACCGCCTCGGGCCACGCTGCGCAGCGCTTCGCCATTGGAGCGAGGCAGGGCGGCGACCAATGAGCGCTGGGAGAGGGGGGAGGGCGATCACGCCAACGGTTCACGATTGGCTGTATGGGCGGGCAGTCTGACCAATAGCGACGCGGGAGCAGTTATAAAGTCCGCAGCGGGGCACGTGGTTGGCCTTTCCAGTAAAGCGGTAAGCGTGGGGGGCACAGTGGTGGTGTGGCCGTTAATGGGAGCGGGCCGGGGATGATTTATAATCTATTTTTCTGACACCTCGTCTGAGGGCGGCGGGCGGCCGCGGCCCCTGCTGACGATCCACAGCTGAGGCCCGAAGGAGCCGCGGCGGGGCCGGGCGGAGGCGATGCGGCCTAGCTCTCACCGCACTGCCTTCTCTCCTCAGGGCCTGGCGGGAACGGGATCGTGCCGGTGAGAACTGGATGATGGCAGCCTGAGGGGTGGTGAGGTGGGAGCGATGAACGGCGACGTGGGAGGTTCATCAACCGCCTTCCTGGGCGGTTCGGTTCGGGTGTAATAAGTAACTAAGAGCAATTGTACGGACCTGAAGAAGCCACGATCGCGGAGGAAGCAGAGGGGCGTACCAAAAATGTCAAAACCGACCTCTGTGAATACAAAAAGAGCTGCGTGGCTTGCCTGAATTTGCGAGCCTTTGGTGGAGCTGCGACTCCCCGGCCGCCCAGCGCTGCTTTTGCTTTCCTACCTTAATAAATACTTAGTGAATCTATTTCGGATTCGATTTGTCCCAATTCAGGTATAACAAATTTGGTGCCGTGACTCGGATCCAGACAGCCGACTCGGAATTCAACTCTAGGAGGGTGCCCCATCTTCGGATGGTCCCGGAGGAGATTCCGACTTAGCTCACCTGGATTTTCCGAACTGAGATAGGAAAGCAAAAAGAAAGGAGATACCGCAGTTCCCCGTAATTTTTGTGCACAAAGAGCCGGACGAAGACTCGGGAGTAAGTATATTGCGGTTCCGTTCGGTCGGGGATTGGGTACCCGGGGTGTGAGTGACTGAGACGTCCACTGGCCTTGGTAGTCCACCGGGCGAAGTGAGTGTGGACCTCCTGATAGTGCGGTTCCCATTGTCCGCGAGGGCGTGGGCCACGAACGGAGGGAAGCGAATGACTCTTGAGTGAAAGAAGGCACTTTCGGAAGATGGGACAGAAGAAGAGTAAGGCTTCTGATTCCATGCAGGAGAAGCGGGGTGGGGGTGGGCTCAAGAGGAAACAATTTAGCCGACGCAGAGGCAAAACGGGAGAGGAACCTAAAAAGCTGAAATTAGTCACTCTCCTGGAATTCGATAAGCTAAAACAAATGGGAGCAGAAAGAGATGGTAATAAATGGCTGCTACCAGACGGCAGGGAAATTATTCTAAAGGGATTAGCTCAGGGAATACTGAATAAATTACACCATAAAACTCATTGGGGAATTTAGGCTTTAGTGGATCAGTTTGAGACAAACTATGCCTGTGTCGGAATATACAGTCTAGCTAAAAGGATCTTCGAGGGATGTTTAACCTGTCACAAAGTTAATAAACGACAACTTAGAGAAAAGGTTCAAGGGGATCGTGAATTGGCTAAAAGACCCTTTCAGAAAATACAGGTGGATTTTACCGAGTTGCTGAAGATTGGGACATATCAGTATTTATTAGTCTTGGTTGACCACCTTACACACTTTGTAGAAGCCTTTCCAGTGGTAAGAGCTACTGCAAAGATGGTTATTAAAATTCTCTTGGAAGAAATTATTCCGAGATATGGAACTATTGCGGTAATTGACTCAGAATGAGGCCCACATTTTACATCCAAAATAATTAAGGAGACAACTGAATTGTTCGGTACAAAATGGGAATACCATACTCCCTGGCACCCACAGAGTTCTTGGGAAAGTAGAAAGAATGAATGGGGAGATAAAGAAACACCTAACCAAACTTACGGTAGAAACAAAAATGAATTGGGTTAAATGTTTACCATTGGCCTTGCTTTAGATTAGGACTCAACCAAGAACAGATACTGGTATATCCCCCTTTGAAATGTTGTATGGGATGCCTTATGACTTTGGATTATTAGTGGAACACCCAAAGGTCGAGGATAAGATTTTAACAGAATATATTTTAGAACTTACAAAAAGGAGACAGGAACTAAGGAAGAAGGGCTTGGTAGTACAAAGACAGACCTCCCTTGGACATTTCCATACACCAAATTCAGCCTGGAGACCAGGTACTAATCAAAACCTGGAAAGAAACCTAACACCCTGTTGGGAAGGACCCTTTGTTGTATTACTTACCACAGCTGTGGTAATACATACATACAGCTGTACGGACAGCGGAAAAAGGGTGGACTCATGCCAGTAGAATTAAAGGACCTATCTTTCCAGAAAGGTGGACTGTAACCCAAGACCCAGAAACAATGAAGCTGTGATTCTCCAGGGAAAAGTGAGTAAAAGACTATTTCCAGGAGAATCCCGACGAATGGCCACCAGAAGCTCTTGGAAAACAACGTCGGTAGTGCCAGGCTCTGTCACCTTTAATAGTGAAACTTACGGGAACAGAGCCACCTACTGATGGTTGCGACGCCTTTCTGATAGCAAGAGACATTATTAGACATCCGGACTCCTCAGATTCTGGAATGCCCCTTAATGATTCTTTCAATTGCTCATTTTATTGTCAAGGCGTGTGATTGGGGGAATCATTGAAGGGAATTTGTCCTTGTGGAAAATTCTCTCCGTAATTATTTGGTATACTTTGAATGTGGGAGGTGTAAATTAACCTGGCTGGTGAATCAGGTGATTGTCTGCTCAAGATTTATTTATTTTGCTTGTCAGGATTGATATCACTGAGACATTAAAACAACATCTAAATGACATAGTAGAACAACATTGGACAAACACGGAGGGACACCCTAATAACTCTGATAGAAATGGAAGGTTTGTAATAAATAAGGAACACCGGGCTTTTGGAGTAGTCTGGTGAAATTTACCGAAAGCAGTAGCCCATGTCAGGGGGTTTAGGAAGACAAAAATTTTACAACTATTTTGTGGAGAGCTGGTACAGTGTAGCAAGTTTAAGGAATTTGAGGA
Organism: Gallinago undulata; assembly: GCA_026546715.1. Classification (NCBI taxonomy): domain Eukaryota; kingdom Metazoa; phylum Chordata; class Aves; order Charadriiformes; family Scolopacidae; genus Gallinago; species Gallinago undulata. The sequence goes on along the minus strand of JAOTQQ010000071.1, from coordinate 7,037,142 downwards.
ACTAGAGTGGGAAGAAGTCTCCCAAACAGAAGAGATAAGAAAAAGATTAGAAGGGATTGTCCTATCAGAATCTACGCAACGACGTAAATGCAGAAAAATTCCCCTGAAGGCTACCTGCTGCTGCTGAGAAGATACTGATATCCCATTGCTCTCTGTAAAAGAGTAGATGAGGAAGGCAGAGAGGTACTAAACAGTGGGGAAATGAAGGCTAGTATCCTATTAATAATATTGATTACCACGACCTCGGGAAATGAACATCAGCTCTTCAATTGGACTATCACTAGGTGGGATGATTCCAAGATTCTCAAAACCAATATTACAGCAGGCTCGCCCTCTTTTAACGTGACCAATTGTGAATTATTTGACTCCGTAACAGGATATGGTGGAAGCCAGGGACACCATGAGTGTGACCCTCAAAGGCAATATTCTTGGGGAGCAACAAATCTAAAAGCTACCTATTGGTGTCCCAGCCCAAATTCAGGAAAAAGTTATTGCAATTTCCCTAACCACTATTACTGTGCATACTGGGGTTGCGAAACCATAACAACTGCAGGATGGAGTATCTCGACCGAAGATAAATATCTTAAAGTTACCTGGATGCCAGATGGTTGCACTAAGCCTGACTATTCTTACGATGGTGGCATAGCCTGGGCTGGGACTTGCAAGTCCTTGAAGGTCTCAATATTACAACCCCAAGATCCCAGATGGCTATTAGGACGAACCTGGGGAATACGATTTTGGGAACCTGGAACTGATAGAGGGGTACTAATATCAATTGAAAAACGTGAAATAAAAATGCCACAAGCAGTAGGGCCCAATCGAGTCATCAAAAAAGCAAAAAGGTAAAAAGAAGCAGCCACGGCCTCAGTCACCCCAGGAACATACCTAACCACTACGAATAAAGTGGAGGAAGCACCCAAAGATGATGAACCCTTATGGGCTGTAATGCAGGCAACCTGTCAAGCTTTAAATGCAACAAATCCAAATTTTACCATTTCCTGTTGGTTATGTTATGACATAAAACCCCCTTTTGGAAAGAACGGAAAGCAGGATTACTCTCCAACAGGAGGGAGTGGTTGGTGTACAGGAAAGGTAACGAATGAGAGAAGAACTCTATGTACCAACCAGACTCAAAACTTTACATCTAATACTAAATGGATTCTGCCTAGTCCTGGGGCATGGTGGGTTTGCTCCATAACCGGATTAACACCGTGTTTGTCCACTGCTGTTTTCAAGAAAAATGCCTCAGAATTTTGTGTACAGGTTACTGTGGTACCTAGAATCCTCTTACATGGGGAAGAAACTATGTATTTACATTGGAGCAATTTAGGACATAAAATCAGCAAAAGAGCGCCAACATCTGCAATCACTATAGCTACTCTACTTGGTTTAGGGGTCGCTGGGACCGCCACTGGCATAACTTCCTTGGTGCAACAACAGCAGAGTCTTGACCTCTCTAAGAGCTGCAGTAGACAAAGATCTGGCCTGATTAGAAAAATCTATTTCTTATTTAGAAAAAATCACCTCATTATCGGAAATAGTTTTGCAGAATCAAAGAGGATTGGACCTTTTGTTCTTGCAACAAGGAGGATTATGTGCTGCCCTAGGTGAGGAATGTTGCTTTTATGCTGACCATACAGGGGTAGTAAGAGATTCGTCAGCTAAGCTGAGGGAGGCATTAGAGAAAAGAAAACAAGAACGGGAGGCTCAGTCCTCCTGGTATGAATCTTGGCTTAATCAGTCACCATGGCTGACTACCTTAATTTCTACTTTGGTGGGACCCCTCATAATGTTGCTATTGGCTCTGACTTTTGGACCTTGTATCATTAATAAATTTATCACCTTTGTTAAAAGCAGGTTGGAAAAAGTGCAGCTAATGGTGATGAAGCAATCAGAACTGAAAATTAAAATTATACCTAAGGAAGATCCTGAATTAAATGCAGCTTGCAAGGTATTGTCTAGGTTTGATCAGCAAATCACTTGTAAATAAGAGAAGGGGGGAATTGTAATAAGTAACTAAGACATTTGCTGATCAAAACAAGTTAAGCAAGAGGAACGATCTCGCTGCACCAGACATGGGAACTTTGGCAAGAGAGGCTTAACCACAATGTTATCGAAATGTATTATCTTAGACAAATGTTAAACCTCAATATTATGTTGCTATGGCAACTTGTATCTTTGTTTAAACCTTTGTACCAATCAACCATGTAAAGGATAGATTCCATAAGCTGATTTGTAACCGACATTTTTCCTCGAAACTGCCTGAAGCAAGCACAGACCTGAAGAAGCCACGATCATGGGAGAAGCAGAGGGGTGTACATCGACTTTTACTCTGCCACATGGAGTAGCTAAAGGTAAACCTCGTGGCAGGTGGTCAATCTGCAGTAGTGTGGGTAACTGAAAGGATTCACAGTATGAACTCCAGTGCTAGATTGTGTAGATGGCTAATTTAAATCTTGGAGTCCGTGATGCTAACTAGCTTTTTGGAATATTACACGTTGCTCAGGTGATGTTCTTTTCCCCAGCCTCAAATCAAGTTCAGCCTTGTCATTCTTCAGTTATTTGCTGCTGTGTCTCCTCTCTGGCTTCTGTATTTGGCTAATTCTATAGCTTACAGATTTAATAAAGTTTTAAAAAGAATTTTTTGACTTCTGTTTTTCATAAATTTCACTGGGGGGGCCCTGTAAAACTACAAATGAACTTTAAAACTTTATTTGGGTGCCCAGCAGACCATTTCTAGTGCTACTATTAACTTTAGGGGAACCAGAGAGTCTTAAAAGATGTGCTGCAGCTCAGCTGAGCCCGGCTCCCTTTAATTCCTGCTGGGTACACTGGAGCAGCTGAGCCCACGCTGGTACTGGGAGGATTTAGGTGGGTTCAAAAATGAGCTGAACTATTCGAATGATTTAACAGTGCAGGTGTGTACCTAAGACAATCAAAACACCATGGTAGTCACAAAGATTATTAAAAAAATTTATTAACAGGAATGAAACAAAAGCTGTAAACAAGAGTCAGCAAAAATGAGAAGTTGCACATGATGCCGAGTCCTTTGTCTTGCTAGAATTGCGCTGAACAATTAATTCCTCGTCGCTTGGTGGCAGTAAAGGCCCGTGTAAGAAGATTCCAGATAACAGTCTGAGGAAGAGCTTTAGGGCAAGGTCAGTGCGCAGGCACTGGTGACCAGTTGTAGAGAGGGAGCTTGCAACTGGGAGAGATGGGGGCTGAGTCTGCCTTAAAGTTTAGGTCTAACATCCCCAAATGCAGTTGGGATGTCTCTGCTGTAGTAATTAGCTCCCAACAGGCGTAGTTAAAGTACTCCAAAGGGAAGCATTTATACCTTTCTTATTTAAATCAGTTTTTTTTAATTGGTTGTGGTCCCACAGTGTAGGAGCAAGCTGAGAATTGTGAACTTTTTCTTGAAAGCAACAAGGCGTGAGGCTCTCCTGCCCTTTGGGGAAAGAGGGAAAGCAGTGACCTGATGGGAGTGTTGGGACCAGTGCTGCTTGGTCTTTCCTTCTGGGAGGCCCCTGGGGTGGTGTGTCCACGCAGGGGACTGCCACCTCGGGACAGGGACTGTGGCTGCACTGCCATGATGGGGCTGAGAAAGGTCAATGCCCAAGGCAGACCTGGGCAGGGATCAAGTGTGGGAGCTGCAGATGCTGCTCCTTCCCTGTGGAGCTGTGACACCAAAACTGGTTCTTGGCAAGCTCGAGGTGAGAGATAAAACCCCAGTCAGACGTGTGCCACACAGCCCAGGATGAGAAATGGGAGATGGGCAGCCTCGTGGAGGAGACACTGGTCAAGCAGCAGCCACAGGAGCACGGTGAAGCTCACCAAAGCAGCATGAAACAGGGAGTTTTTACGCGTTCCCGTGCGCTTCTGGAGCACCTGAGCAGCTTGCGGAGCCTCACCCTGCTTCCTACTCACCCACAAACCTTAAGTCACCACTTGTAGCAGGAATTGCCACCTTAGGGAACGGGTGAAGAGAGCTCCAGTTACTTCAGAGAAAGTTGTCATGGGAGCAGCCCTGTCCCCTTGGATCGGTGGGCAGCACTCGCTGCTGGACATGGGACATGGGGGGCGTCCCTGGACTGCTGTCCCCCCCCCCCCCCCAGCCATCAGCACAGCTCTCCTGCCTGCTTCTGCGGCACTGAAAGCAGAGCTCTGCCCCAGGCTGCAAATAGGCCTGTGATGATAACATTTTTTTTAACAAATAATTTAAATAAAATTTAAATCAGACAGTTGAAAGACTTATTTCTCCCTAAAAAGCTGTTTAGGAAAAAAAAAATGCTCTGTTCTCAGTAGGTTTATTTTAGGATCCTTTTTCATACTGTTACTGGGCTGGACTCATTTCAGCAGCTCATTCTACTGTAGCTGGCTGAGGAGCACAGCTCTGGGGAGTCCCTGCCTGAATCGCACGCAGCAGCCGCAGAGGGTCTTTTCTGCACATTAAAAAAAAAAAAAAAAAAGAAAAAGCCAAATGCCTGACAGACCAAAGGGGTGAGAAGTCCCTTGAAGAGAGCTGGCAGGAGAGTCTGAAACCAGTGAAATTAAAGCCTACAGCATCCCCCCCCAGCTTCCTTCAGTCGAGAGAAAGAGCTGTCCCAAGAGAACTTTGAAGATATCAAAGCATTGTTGCAGTCTAAAAACGCTATCGCACTTACGTGAAGGTATTTAGGATAAGCTGCAATACACCAGATTTCTTCTCAATTAAAGTACTAGAAACAGCAGTAGTAAGAGAACCAAAGCCTTTACCGAACAGATAAACATTCAGGATTCTCTGTACAACAGATGGGTCAGCGGGGGCTCACTCAAACAGACAGCTAAGCTCGTGTCGTCTGCGGGGAAGAGGAGGAGCCTTCATCGCGGAGGTGCGTTACACCCCAACGAAAGGTGGACAGACGTCAGGAGGCAACTACAAAAATGGTTGCCTGGAGGACAAGTCTTGCCTGTGTAGCCTGGGCTGGCGCTCTGAACAGCTCAATTCCAGGTTTGTGGGGAAAGAAAAGAGAAATCAGGACTTTTTCCTTACCCAGATGTTTGGGTGGGGAGAAGGCATTTGTTCCCCTTAGCCATAATTATTAATTAAAGAAGCTTCATATGGCTCCTGGCTGCTGCTGCTGACCAAGTGGAGACAGCCAGGTCCTGGAGGGCACCACAGCAAGAGCCCAGCCCACCCTGGTCCCATCCCAAACCTTCATGGGGACGAGTGGCCACCAGCAGGAGTGACCAGCGAGGGAAGCTGGAGGGCACACCGTGCGGATGGAGGCTGCAGCACGGCCAGCATCCGCCCCGGCCGAGAGAGCTTCCTCCTCCTGCTGCTTCCCCACGTCCCAGCTCACCTTTTCGGCAGATACAGACACGACAGACAGACATGCACACATTGTCCACGAGGAGAGAGAGCGCGGCGCACGAACACTTGGGCATGAGTCTCTGTACAAAACGCACCGGGCGCATTAGGACCTGCAGCAGCCCGAGCCTCTCACTTCCTTCTTCACGTAGTCGTGGAGCTTGAATTTAGGCTCGTTGGGCAGCTTCATGGACCTGTGCTTCAGTTCCCTGCAGGAAGGGGAAAAAAACATTACTTTTCCGCCCAGGCTGCCTGCTTTTTTTAAGCTGCCTGGCCCAGCGTGGTTGAACACGACATGGTCTAGGTGGTTTGCTAAACCTCCCCCTGATGAGACACTTCAAAGCTCATGGGAGATGGCAAGTACCTGCCAGCACAAGAGCTGGAGGGTGGGAGCCCAGGGAATGAAAAGGTGGGTGATGGTGCCAGCCTTTCTCTCAAAGACCGCTGTCCCCTCTGCAAGAGAGGTGCCCAGCACGGCCACCGCACCCGTCACTTACTTTGCAATGGCTGTGAACGCTAATTCGACATTGAGGCCACTTTTTGCGCTGGTTTCCATAAAGGGCACGCCGTACTCCTGCGGGACAAGACACAGCGGCATCAGAAACGTCCCCCAGGGTGTCCCCGGGGGCTCCTGGATCCCACTGAGCCCCAGGAGCCCCGGCTGACATCAGTGCCTGCCGCAGGAGCTCAAACCCCTCCCAGGAGAGGGCTCCTTGCCAGGGTGGGCAGGAAGAGCCGAGCATTTCACAGCTCAGGTGTTTCTTATGCAACTTCAGAAATAGCTTTTGAGGACAAAGAAGTGAGAAACGTTAGTGGAAGCTTAAAAGAAGAAGAGTAGATGAGGAGGAAGAGGATAGCAAGACAAGGGAAGAATGAAGCGAAGTGCTCCCAGATATATTTTTGGCCAGACTGGTCTCCAGTTAAGCATTTCACTGGTGTACATCACCAATTACAAGTTGTTGCACTTGCACACCCCCCGTTAGAGAATGGAACAACCGACTCCGCTGCAGCCGACGGACACATCACGTACCTTAGCTAATTTTTCTCCATCTTCCCTTTTCACCACTCTGTCCTGGGCTGAATCCACCTGCCGACAGTAAGAGCAAAGAGCAATTTGGGATGATTTGGAAGGTCAGCAGTAGGCAAACCCCCATGTCCCCTTAGCCCTCCCAGGCTCCCATGGGTCCATTGTGGGACCGTCGGCAGAGGAAGAGGAGGCTCTGGTGAAGTCGTGGGGCCAGACTCACCTTGTTTCCCAGTAACATGAGGACCACGTCTTGCTGTGCGTACTCATGAATCTCTGTCAGCCAAGCCTGGAGGGAGACAGCCAGAGAGAGGGGTCAGCAACAGCTCTGGGAGGAGGAGGAAGAGGAAGGATGGGGGGCTGTCCCACTTCTGGGTACCAGGCACCCTCTATGGGAAACACTGCTGTCCCCAAGCAATGCTGGGGGGCATTACATGGACACAGGGAGGAGGTGGCTGGGGGTTAGTACAAAACAAAAAGCCCAGCTCAGAAATTGAACTGCGCAGGGCAGGAGCTGCAGGCAGGGAGCAGCCGGTCCCACAGATGCCCTGGGATCCAGCAGCGCCCTGGGGAGAGGAACTGCCTCCTTTCCCATGGTTTGGCAGGAGAAGCCAGCCAGCAGCTGAGACTCGGCCCCAGGGACACCCTTTCCCAGAGAGCCCTGTGGACAAGCAGACAACCTGGGGTGTCACCAAGCCCTGAGGGACCCACTTGGCTGAGCAAGCCTGGCACCCCACTTGGGCTGCTGCCCAGGCCCGAATTTTCAAGGATAACAGCAGCCTTTCAACCCTGCTGAAAAAACCAGCCAGAGTGTCTGGCCACAGGCACTTGCAGGAGTTTAACCCAAATTCCCCCTCAAGTTGGAACATTAAGACAAAAATCTCCTTTTGGAGGGTAGGCCTGAGGGTTTGCTCCGGGACATTCCCATGCCCATCTCCTGGACCCGCTGCTCCCGTGCTGAACACACTCATCCCAACAGTCATGGGGTGGCTTCCTTGCCCTTTAATCCAGCCTAATCTAATCAAACCTGCCCTAATTCCCTGTAATCCCTGACCCCGCAGTGCGAGCAGCCGCTTGCTGCCTCTGGAGCGGGCAGCGTCGCTGCATCCCGTGCCCCAGCTCTGACCACCCACCCGGAGCTCGCTGTGTCCTTGCTCCATCACTGCTCCTCACCCAGCAGCATCCAGCCGATGGGAAGTGAGGGGTGATTTGGGACTACAGCCTGTCACCGATGATATGTAGGAGCCCAACGCAGGCAGACACAGCCCTGGGATCCCATCACACCCCCGCTGGGCTCGGGGCACTCAGCTCCACAGAGGGGTTAGTCCAAGGGACACTCAGTCACCCCTGACAACCCCACTCAGCTCATTTCTGGCACCACTACCCCTCTGTCCCTCTTACCATGCCTCACACTCTCCCTGGGTCCTCGTTCCTCCCTGCTGGTACCACGTGTGCCCCATGGCCATCCCTCCCGCAGCCATCCCTCCTGTGTCCCCACTGGGCTGAGGCTGCAGAAGGGGCTGTGTGAAACCTCCAAGTGATTTTCCATCTCCGTGAAGCATCGCGACCTCAGCACAGACCCCACAACCTGGTTAACGACCAGCCCCCACTCTCCATTTTACCCGGTAGCAGAAACCTCTCCTCAAGCCATCCAGCTCCTCAGCCTGTAAAAAGCCACCGTTGGCCAGTCCCAGCTTGCAGGAGGCATTCTCGGTGCCGGTGACATGGGAGCAGGGTGGCAGGACATGCTCTGTCCCCCACCGTGGGACTGTGGGCACAGGGGGGATGGCAGGCATGGGGCTGCCAAAGGATGCTCTGGAGGAGGGACAGCTTCAGGCACCCAGGGCCAGGGGGGTCAGGGCATTGCAGGACCCTCCAGGAGCTGGTGTGGCCATGATGGCCCCCTGCTCCCCACCCCGGGGGGGGGTGTTAATCCTGGCACAGCACCTCCTGTGCTAGAGAACAGGGTGTTTTTGTGGGCACACAGCCTGCTCGCCGCAGACGCACACAGTGTACTCCGTGTCTGGGACATAAGCAATTACATCCTATTCATTCAGGGCTAATTGCTCCCGGGCTCATAGCAGGCTCTGCTGGTGCTGGTGTAAGCGGCCCCCAGCAGCCACAAGGGTCCTGCGGGGTGAGGGGAGGGGGGGGGGCTCCAGGTCCTCCTTCTCCCCCCCCCCCCAAACACACAGTGACTGCCCACTGCTCCTCCTCCCTCTGCCAGATTTAAGGGAGCCCTCTGCTCTGACACTGCCCCCCAGCACCCCCAAAGCACCCACACAGGGGCCCAGGATGAGCTGGGGGGGCCAGGGTAGACTCAGGGAGGACGAGGAACCCCTGCAAAAGCCACCAGGAAGGGCAGGTCTGGGGGGGGGCGAGCGGCATGCAGGAAGATGCGACCCTCTGCCCTGCCCAGGTCTGGCACTAAGGAGGGTGGGGGCAATGCGGTACCCAAGCCTGACCCATGGGGACCTGGAGGTGCAGAGGAGGACGAAGGAGCATCTCGCTCGGTGACGCTGCCTGTGCTCAGTGACTGGAGTGAGTTCTCCAGCTGGTGCTCTAATTACACACGGCATTAATTTGCTGGTGACGTGAATCCATCACCCTTTCTATTTGCTATGAAAGCGAAAACCTTCTCTGCTGTCCTCTGGTGTCCTCGTAGGCAGACTGGCCATCAGGCAGGCACTGGGCATTAACCACTGCCCTTCTGGAAACGATGACACACATCTCCTGCAGCTCCCATCGCACACGAGGGACGGGCAGGAGGGGCCTGGGGGTGCTGCCGTACCTGGATGTTGTCGAAGGACGCTTTGTTGGTGACATCGTAGAGCAGGAGCAAGGCTGTGAAGAGAGGGACGGTGAGTTAGTGCCAGTGCCAAGGTGCCGGGCAGGGACACGTCCAAGCAGAGCCCACATCTCAAGAGCTTAATCTGCACCCTTCCCCGAGGCAGCGCACGCCTTAAAGCACCATGGAGGTCCCCGCTGTGAAATAGAAAGCAATACGCTTAAATCCACCACAGGCAGTGCCTTGAACTCCTGGGGTTTGCACCTCAACACGCAGAAGCTCCTCCATCCTTGGTGGCTGCTTCCTGCAGGGAAACGGCTCTGGCGATTCCCAACTCACCTGGCCTGAAGAGCTGGATGGAGGGGGCTCCCCCCGGGGAAGCGGAGGTGGCCGTGCTTACCGTGGGCATCCCGGTAGTAGGCGTGGGTGACGCTGCGGAAGCGCTCCTGCCCGGCCGTGTCCCAGATCTGGAAGGCAGATGGGAGCAGAGGGGTCAGCCATGACCTACCACCGCGTGGGCTGAGGGGACCCACCCACCACCAAACCAAACCTCACGGCACAACCCCGGGGAAGCTTCTTCAGCCTTTTGCTTCTAGGGGCAGTAATAGGAAAGAAAAAATGACAAGTGCAATAAATATTGAAGCAGCACCTCCCGGCTCCTCGGTGCGTGGAGACGATGGTGCGTGGCAAAGGGCTCCCGACATGTCCCTTAATTGGAAAATCCATCCAGCAGATGGATGCGTGGGGACCCGCTAATTTAATTTATCAGTTTTTAATGCAGCAATACGTTTGCAGAGTGCCACGCTGCTGTCAGGGGAAGATCAGCGCTAATGTCGTTATGGAGCTCCTGGCAAAGGGGTCAGAGAAACAGTCGGGTCTCGGGAGGCTGGGGCAGCTCTGGCTGCAGGGGGAACACAAAACCTCCTTCGTCTCCTGCTGGCTGGACGCAGGCTGAGCCAGGGGATGTGGATCCCTTTGGAGCATCTCCATCCTTCTCACCATCCTCCAGTTCTCCCATAGCAGGAGCCAACTAGAAACACCCAGCAAACTCTGCAGGTGCTGCTCCAGTCTCACCAGCTCTGGTTGCAGTTATGGAGCAGCGAGGAGGCAGGTGGGCTGGGATGGGGGCCACCACAGCCCCAACAGCCCCCCAGCCTCACGCAGGCTCCCAACGAGGGGACAGAGCAGTCCAAAGGGCTCGTCAGGCTGTGTCAGGGATGGAGATGTGACAGCAAAGGATGGAGATGAGGAACCAGCTTCTGGGGTGCTCCTCTGCCAAGTAGCTTTGCCCAGCCCCAAACACCCTGGCAGGGAGTGAGGGAGCAGCCAGCAGGGGCACAGGGACATACCTGCAGCTTCACCTTCACCCCATCCACTGTCAGCACCTTATTCTGAAAGAGAAAAGAAAGGGCAGTGAGGGGCAAGAGTGGCTGTGGGACACTGAGGACCCCAGCGAAGCTCCCCCCATGTCCCCATCCCCCTGGCTGATCTCCTCTCCCCCCTTTTTAAACTTGCACACTTTGGTCCCGGCACCTGGTGGAGCCATTTGCACCACGGCCCAGCCAGAAGATCATTCCCTGCGTCTGCTGCAAGGTACATCTATTTGGATACTTAAGTCCTCGCATCTGCAAGGCTGATTTAGTGCAGCGAGCAGCTCGGGCTAGAAGACCTCTGGCAACAAATTAATGAGCACCAGCATCCAATCTTAATGGCCTTCAAAAACCCCAGCCAACTACTCCATATTCAGTTAGCAACTTAAAAATAACTCCTCTTCCTGCTGTTTGTACCCATTTTTCTCCCAGTGAGGTTTTGTGGGTTTTTTTCCCCCCTTGTTTTGCTTGTTTTTAGCAGGAGAGGTGGGAAGGAGGAAGAGAAGAGGGAGCAGTGCCCCTCCACGCTGCCCTGCAGGGTTTTCCCCAAAGCCAACAGGATACTTTTGGTGACTGCCAGGAGCAGTGTGGGAATGGTGGGGGGAGCCCATCGGTGCCCCTTCGGGCAGCTCTGCCAGCCAGCAAGGGCAGGGGTCGGATCCTGACCACATCCAAGAGCAAACACCAGCCCTGGTGAGCTGCACAAGGCTCTCCGAGCTTTAATCAAACCCAATCCTAACGATCCAACAGTCCCACGGGAAGGAGCAGAGAAGAGATTCATTTGCCTGCTCGATCCACAGAAATTAGCACGGTAATCAGTAGGACGCGATGAAAACGGTGCACCCAGAGGGACAGGGCAGCCATTCACTCTCCAGCAATGACCAATTTAAATCCCAAGCAAACACCCTCCCAGGCAAACGGCGGCACATGGATGCGGAAAACCATCCCTGCGCATCCCATGCCACTAAGCACCAAGTACCGGGCACTTTGGGATGCCAGCACCCGGCATCACCCTCCAGGATGGTGCCAACAAGGCACTTAATTGCTGTTTTGATGCTTTTAATTAGGGCAGAGGGAGCATCTCGGCTCCTGCACATCTACACTCGCTGAACAGCGAGGATATGGGTGAGGAGGAGAGGGCAGGAGTGAGCCAGAGCACTAAATTTACACAGTCTGCTAAAGCAGGCGCAGGGTAGACGATCGAGGTTTATAAATACCTTCAAAGGCAGCAATCGAGACGAGGGAGCGGAGTGATTCACAGCCCCGGAGTGGTAAAAATAGGCAGCCAGGCTGCGGGGTGGAGGAGCCAAAAAGGGCTTGGGGAGGTGGCCGGGGGCTCGGGACCAGTTGCCGTGCCCTGCACGTGGAGCTGAGGCTTTCCTCGGGATGCAAAGATGGGGCTCCTGAAGGCTTGAAGTGCTTAAAACCAGGGGTCCCCACATGGTGCTTCTCGGCCCCCACACCATGTCCTGGGCAAGTGTGGCCGTGCCAGGAGAGCCATCCCCAGGGTGGAAACACACCATGGTGAGCAGCACTGAGAAAATCCAAGTGGAGGAGCTGCACCTTCATCATCATCCCAGTAGATGGAGAACCGTGCTGCCGGGTACCCATTTTGTGGGTGAGACGAGGCAGGTTTACCCTCTGCAGAAGATCCAGTTTCTAAGCTCAACTTGTCCTCCAAAACCCCAGGTCCTTACCAGAGGTCCTGGTGCCACACCGGAGGCATCGGTGCATCCAGCGAAGTGCAGGGGCTGGGAGCCCCGGGATCTGCACCACTGCGATGCTCATCCAAACGCTGTCCCCAGTCAGTGACAACCAGCTGCGAATGCCACCTGCTAGGGACCATGTCAGGGACCGTGCCAGGAGCTGTAGAGGAAGGAAAACACTCTGCATTTCCCCCTTGGCTCCGGAGCACCCGGCTGCTCCGGATCTTGGCACGAGCCCCAGCTGCCCTCGCAGGGGATGAGGACGCTTGGTGTGACGTGTGACAGATGATGACAAGGGACGATGACACCAGGAGCTTTGCATAAAAACTGCGCCAAACACGTGCCCTTCCCTGCTGGCTGCACCAGCACCTCCAATGCAGAGCATGGACCGAGGGGCAGTAGTACTCAGGGACGTGTCCGTGTCCCCAGCATGGCCATGCTCCAAGGGTGACCAGCCACCACAAGGTGCAGGAAGGAGAACATGGCCCTGGCCCTGAGCGTGAACCAGTTGAGCCGAAGTGACCACAAAGGATCTGGTGAGCAGCCAAAAGAGCTGAGGCTTTGGTGCTGCACCTCATGCATCGACCTCCACTTCAGGAGCTTAATTAAACGCAAAGCTGGCAGCAGCAGGATTCACACTAATTATGACTGACCTACATTTTAGGGGGGAGGAAATGCTTAAGCCTAATTAATGCCTCTGTGTGGACCCAGGTGCTACTGGATTGGGGGAAAAAATGGATTCCCCGAGGTTTCGGTGTGGAACAGAGAGGTGTTTCAGGGCGAGTAGCTGCGGAGATGCTCCTGCAGGCAGGAGATGCAGCTGGAGCCATCCAGAGCAGTGGCTTCTGCCTGCATCCCTGCCTGCATCCCTGCCTGCATCCCTGCCTGCCCCCGAGCACAGGATTTGCAGAAGGTGGGAGGAACGGAGTGGGAAAAGGCAGCGGCTGCCACCAGCAACACAACAGCTCCCGGTGCCACGTGAACCAGATGCCCGATCCTTCCCCCCCATCACAGCCAACACACTTTTCAGCTGCCAATTATTCTTTTTTTTTTTTTTTTTTTTTTTTTTTAAGGAGCTGCAGTTCAATTCCTCACTCACAGCCCTTCAAAGGCACAGCTGGGGGGGGGGGGTTTAATGACTAATAAGCATCCGAAGACAAAAGCCGACGTGTGTCAATGCACTGAAACATGAAATGCGCTGCCAGCGCTGCCAGGCCTGATCACAATGAGAGGGGTTGTGTCGTTCAGGGCTTGTTCTTAATCTTGCAGGGTTTAATATAATAAAGGTAATACTCACAGCAGGCCACCCGCTATGCAAAATCAGGCAGGAAAGCTGTCCCCGCAACTCAGCTCTGTCGTGTTGTCGCCCTTGGCAATTTCAGTTGTTATGTGTCCTTTTTCCTGGGGCTTTGGCAATGTTATTAAAATATTCTCTAGCAGGGGCAGCAGTGGAATGCCTGGAGTGCCTTTGTTGGAGGAACATGATGCTCGTAAGTTAAATAATCCTCAGGACAACAGATAAATAAAGTTGGAAGCTTGCAGATGCAGGGAAAAATTAAATTACCAAGTGCAGATGGTCCTCAATTAAGAGAGGCATTATCAACACACCAACGGCCCCGCCGGCTGCAGCCCTGTCACGCTCCCACCCCAGTGACCGCAGCACGAGAGCGACCGTTCAGAGGCAAAGAGGAGGGAGGAGAAGGTGCCCGTGACAGGATGAAACTGTGCACACCACGAAGGACGATGCTCCCACCCAAACCAAGGTGGCCTCACACTGCTCTTGTGCCACTCGTCTTTGTTGTGGTTTGGGTAATGCTGCTCCCCAGGTCCACAGCGTCCCCACGGTGCTGGTGAACCCCACTGGGAGTGACTGGCACATCCTGGCCCCATCGGAGGCACCCAAGCCCATGCCAGCAACAGCTGCAGCATAACCCAGGGTCAGCAATCACACAACAACCTGATTTTTCCATGCATTAGCTCATTAATTAAAGCCTTAAAAATTAAATTGGATACATGCATGAACTTGGTTCACAATTAATCTGACAAATGGAAAGCTGCTCGCTGACACCGCTCGGGCTTCACCAAGGGGAAACCTCACCCTGGCTCCCCAGCATCTCCGATGGGTGCTGGATCAAGCCATGCTGTCCAGGAGCACCCACCAACACCCACCCACCCGCTGGAGCATTGCTGTGGGTGGGGGGACACTCAGAGGCATGGCATGACCTGGGCATGGCCCCAGCCCAGCATGCACGGCCCCAAAGCAGGGAAAGGGGACAGGCAGCATTTGGGGACTGGCTGAGGGACCCCAGTGTGCCCGACCCGCAGACCCACTCTTTTCCCAAACTGGTGGGGATGTCACCTCTGCTGCGGTGGGCTCATCCCCGGAGGGGGTTTGGACCTTGGCCATCTCCCTCTCCACTTTTATGATGGAAAAGCAAAAAAAAAAAAAACCCTAAATGTCATTAGTGCACTTTAGAGGCAGCCCCTGCGGCCAACCAGGGGTGAGTTCCTGCGACAATGGGGAAAAATCGCATTAGCGAATATACATCAAACCCGACCAACGGCGGCCGGGGCACTGGGCGAGTTAATTAGCAGCGGTAACGGCTCTGCTGTGGGCTGCAGGGCTGACAGCACAGCAACCCAGCAAACTTCATTAGGGCTGCGGCATCACGCGCCGGCCAGGACCGGGTTGCCAGGTCCCCACGGCCACTTGGGAGCACACGGGGAGCGGGTGATAGATTGGACCGTCCTTTATTTTTAGGAAGCCAGAAGAAAAACCAGCAGCATGGCATGGGCGAGCTGGCTGAAGGGATGCCAGGGGTCTCCAGCCCCGTGCCAAGACAGGACCCGGATCCAAATTCCCACTTGGCAAAGCCCAGGGAGCCCCCACCTCCACAAGCACAAACGCTCCCATGCTGGGAGGAGCTGGGATGCGGTTGTGATGGGGCTGTAGCAGACAGACAGATAAACACTACCTCCAGAAGCAACTGTAAAAATAGATTAAGGATCGATATGGAAACCTGCCCAAAACAGCAGGACACTGCATTAAATTTGCTCATTAAAACCCTGAAGTTTCCCCACACAGGCGCGTGCCACTGCCAGCAAGCTGGTCCTGGCAGCTCAGCATCTTCTCCAGCCACAGCAGCCTGGCTCAGGGACAGCCCAGCCCTTTGCCAAGGTCAGGGCTGGAAGAGCAGCCCCCTCTTTGCTCCCTCAGTCCGGGCAGTTCTCTACAGACTTGGTCCCTCAAAATTAAGGTGGCCAAATTGGGTGATTTTTTGAGACTGAAAATAAGAAAACGCCATTTTCCTTTGAGAATAAAACCCACCAAACCCCAAACTGGCCAACAAAGGGTGCCCAAACACGGGAGGCTGGGACAAGGCAACAGGGTCTGGCTCAGGATATGGACCATCCCAGCAGGCTCTGGGTGAGAAGCTGGAGCTTTTCCAGTTCTTCATTATTTACAGCCCCGTGCACAACCCTGGCACAGCACAGGGAGGACGACAGCAGCTCGGTGCCATCCCAAGGCAGGTTTCAACTCTGCCATGTGCCCCAACGGGGTTCAGCAGCCAGGAGAGTGGCTGTGCCCAGCATCCCGGCACAGTGCCGTGGGGACCAGAGGGCAGGAGCCTCGGCGTGGCTGTGCCTGAGGCTGGTGTGATGGACTCGACCCCCGAGGAAAAAGCTTTTCTTGGAGAAACTGCCCTGGCAGCAGCTGCTTTTAAAACCTCCCGTTCTTTTTGAGGGGGGTAACCCTCTGCTCTGCACTGGTGAGGCCACAGCTGGAATACTGCGTCCAGTTCTGGGCTCCCCAGTTCAAAAGAGACAGAGGACTACTGGAGAGAGTCCAGCATAGGGCAAGCAAGATGATAAAGGGATTGGAGCATCTCCCTAATGAGGAAAGGCTGAGAGAGCTGGGGCTCTTTATCCTCGAGAAGAGAAGGCTGAGGGGAGACCTTATCTGTGTTTACAAGTTCCTAAAGGGTGGGTTGAAGGAGGATGGAGCCGGACTCTTTTCAGTGGTTTCCAGCGAAAGGACAAGGGGGAACGGGCACAAGCTGGAACACAGAAAGTTCCACTCAAATATGAGGAAAAACTTCGGTACAGTGAGGATGACAGAGCCCTGGGATAGGAGAGAGGTCGTGGAGTCTCCTTCCCTGGAGATTTTCAAGCCCCACCTGGATGCAGTCCTGAGAGATGTGCTCTGGGCAATCCTGCTTTGGCAGGGGAGTTGGACTAGGTGATCTCTAGAGGTCCCATCCAACTCTGCCAAATCCCTGAATCCGTAACAAAAGGGAAGAGAGCGGGAGGCTGGTATTGCACAAGGATCTGCACTTCCCAAATCCAGATCTGTTCAGCGAGATAAACGGTAACAAATATTCAAGTTTCAGCCAGCGTGAGCAGACAGCAGAGCAGTAAGAGCAGCGCTGAGCTCTTATCTCGACTCCACGCCAGCTTTCAATGCACGTTATTGTGGGGACGCTCTGCCCATCACCAGGGCACGGGGCAGCATGGGCGTTCTTCCCAGCCATGCCCAGCCACACAGAGAACACAGGCAGCTCATCACCCTCAGCTTAGGAAAAAAAAAATCATTTCAGAAGCACATTCCCTGTGAGAAAGGGAAGGGAACAGCCCGATGCTGTGCTGGAGCAACTGGGAGAGCAGGGCAGAGACAGTGGGTACTGGAGCTGTGCCATGGCCGGACCTGGTCCCTCTCCAGCTCTGCTGAGTCCTGCCAGAGGACTGCCCGGCCACTGGGAAACATCTTCAATGATCCTCCTGCACAATCACAGCCTTGTGGTGCCACCACTGGCGACACATCCCGGGGGAGACCTGGGGAGACCCAGGCAGCCAGCACACCCCACCACGGTTCCCTCGCCTCGTCCCATAAATCTTCTGCTCAGAGAGAAAACCCAACCATTCATCTTCCAGGGCAGGTGATTAAATTCCTCGGCAGCACTGTGCGTTTGCACTCTGCAGCTAAAAATAGAAACTTCTGCTTTGGTGCTTTTTGGTTTTTTTTTCCTTTTTTTTTTTCTTTTCTTTTTGTTTGCCAGCACTTGCACACCCCTGCCTGCAGCAGAGACTCCAGAGCCAGCCGCCGATCCCCGGTGCCAAGATCCTTTCAGAAATGATAACGTGTCAACGCTCGCTGCTCAGTTCAACAGCAGACCCCGCGGAAAGCAGCTTAACACGGCACCTTGCAGCAGACGGCGTTTCTGATCCGCTCTGCTGCTGGAACCTGCCCCGCATCCCCTCGCCTCACACTGCCGCCTTCAAAGGGTCACCCCGACGGGTCCTCTCTCCTCCTGACCACCAGGTCCTGGCCAGGACACAACCTGCCCCGCACGCTGCAGGAGAGATGGGAGAAGCTGCAAGCCCCGCCCCACATAAACCACCCCAAACCATGGTCTCCAGGTGGGCACAGACCCTCTGCGTGCCCTGCAGAGCCCCTCCTCTCCACGGGCAGCACAGCCCCTTCCCCGCACCCAGCAAACGCCCCAGGGATGGCTGCAGCACCAGTCTTTGTCAAGAGCCATGTACGCTACATTAAAGCACAATTAACATCTCCCTGGCTGCCAGCCCTGCAGGAGATAAGAGTCAAGGCTCTTGTTAGAGCAGACACACTGAAGAATTAGTGACTTATCATCTCCTATTCACATCAGTCCGCACATAAAAGGTTTGTCTGGCAAGTAGAGAATCCTGTCTTAGGGACAGATTAGGGATAAGAGGATCTGGTTAGGATCATATATTTTAAAATAAAATCATGCTTTGCTTCTCAGCATCGCCCGCAGCAGCCGTGTCCCGCAGCCCCCCAACTCCCATCACAGCACGCCAGGTCCTTGATGTTCTCCCTCCCCGGCCCGGCAGCTCCATCTAACTAGCAGGTGCCCCAGCAATGATCAAGGGGATGGAAGGGGATGAGCAGGAGGCAGACAAAACTCAGACTATCGATGCTTTTAAGCCCATTGGGGGCTGCTCAGCTTCATCCCAGAGGTGGGGGGGACATGGCTGTGCGAGGCTTTCAGATGTCCCCACCGTGTCGGGGCGAGCCTGCACCCAGCCCTACAGACAGACAAAGAAACTGGGTTTTCCATCATCAGAAATCCACAGGACAGGATCCGCTACAGCCGCCCCAGAGACCAGAGCCACCAAAAAGCCAAAGTCAGCAGGAAGGCTGCAGCCCATCCCTGCAGCTCCCAGCACACGGTCGGGTCCCGGGAGCAGATGAAGCCCACGGCCACGTCCCTCCTTTCCACCCAGGGACGGTCTGTGGCAGCTCCCCCACCACCCTGGGCTACATTACTCACCCTTTCAGTCTCTTTGGGTTTTTTTTTTTCTACTTTATAATAGAAATATAATAGAAATAAATAGAATATAATAGAAGCGATATTTTCAAAAATATCCATGCTTCCTTCTAAACCAGGCAGTCCTGGAAACAAAGGGGGCAGAGATGGCTCACAGAGATCTCTGCCAATACCGAGAATAAGTAATGCGGTGCCCAACATATTTATCTTCATTTTCTTCATCAAGGACATACCGCGCTGCAAAGCAGAACAGGAATCTCTACAGAGCACTTATTGCGATATCATTTCTCATTTACAGCAAACACAGCGGCTGTCAATGCCACGAGAATGAAAAATGGGTCATCAATTACTGTTATACAGGGAATTGTTTACTCTACTCCTGGGGTGAAAAAAAAAAGCCTTGCATCAATTTTTATGTCAAAGAAGGCAGTCCTTGTGTCAGAAGTGCTGCTGTATGTATGTCAGATGGGTGCTGTGCTCCCATCACAGCATCCCGTGGGGTGTTGGAGCAGCAGGAGCTGTGGGACAGGACGGGGAGCCTCGCTGCTCATGGGCCTCCCAGGTTTGCACCCTTTGCTTCACCCTTGTAAAAGCCCCGGTGACCACAGCCAGCCCCGGGCTGTGTGTCCCAGCCCCATACACGCCATCCTCCAGGATGACAAACAGGACAATCCCTGTGGGGGACCCACCCCAGACATAGGGGAACCTTACTTCCACTCAGCCCAGCTGCATCTAGGCGCAGGACTGCAGGAGCCCCATCGAAGTCCTGCAGCAGCCATCTCATTTCCAGCACAAACCCTGACCCAGCTGAGAAGGAATTTAACAGGTTTGGCCCCAGAGCAGCCAGGGAGCGGTGGGGTTCACGGCAGAGAAAGCCACCGGGCAACACCCAGCGAGGAGACCTCCAGCCCTGGGGGGGCTGCAAACCCACCCCTCCTCCAGCTTCCCCCTGCACACCCAAGCAGCCCTCAGGCACGGCAGGCAATTTAAGAATGATTAAATTGTCCCGGTGTTATCCTTGGGCCAAACATCTTCCATTTGCCCTATCCCAGTCTGAAGAATGTTATAATTTGGTTTCTGAGCTACAAAACCAGCCTGCTGGGCAGCCTCGTCTGCCCTCAGTACGATCCTGGCTATAAAACACAGCTTTCCTGAAGGCAGTGGGGTCACTTTACCTGGAGGAAGATGCTGCTGAGAAAGGCTCAGGGGCTCCAGCCCCCAAAACTCTCCTGCACAGCACGATGCGTGCAATTAGCTCTACCTGCAACTGCAGCCAGAGGTGCAGCCGGTTCTGCGTATCGGTGGGCTGGCCTCTAAAGGGATGGAAACTGGCCCAAAGTTTCAGAGAAGACTTTGCAATCCAATTAAAAGAAGTCAGGTCTGACTATCCAGCAGCACACATCCTGGCAGCATCTGGCAGTACTAGAGCATCTTCTGCAGACAGCATTGCAAACAGCATTATTAAATAGCACCCTAAAAAAAAAAAAAGAAAAAAAAATCCCCCGAAGACCTGACAAATGAATCTGTAGCTTTTTATCAACTACACACATAAACACACACATCCTTCACCTGCAGCTAAGGCAGACAGCTCTCGAAAGCTCTGCTCTTGCTGAGAAGCCGAAATCCAGCTGAATCCTTCAAAGGATTCAAGGAAAAGAGAGTGACTGAACAACTCTAATGAGATTTTCTGAAGTCCGTACAAGTCCATTAAGACCCTGGGAATGGCAGATACCGGGTTTCGGTGCTCACTGACGCCCCAGCCCATTTCTGCGGTGGCGCAGCAGCTCCCATGTGGTGGCAGAAGCTTCAGTGGGGGCTGAAGAGTGATGAGCCCCGGCCCCCTCCCTGCAGGGCAGGACCCCTCCCGACCCCGCGTTTCTCCAGGTGAGAATTTTCTGCCGTTTCACCTCCTTCTTTCTAACTAGAGTGGCTCCACTTTGCCATGGGTGGCAACACCCCTGTGGTCCTGCCTAGCCACTGGCGGACACCAGGAGGTCCAGGTGGCTCGGGGCTGGGAATGCAGAGCAGACCGTGCTCCCAACCAGGTGCTACTCCAAGACACAGGCACTTGCAAACCCTTTAGCAGATAAAACTGAACCAAAACCCACATTCAGTTTTCTTGATTTTTTTTGTTGCACCCTTAGAGAGCCCTACGGCAGCCAAGAACTCCAGCTGGATCAGCCAGAGTCCTCAGAAGAGGATTTCCACCTCTGCACCAAGCTGGGGGGATGGTCCTCCCAGGAAATCCATCACCCCCTGAAGCTGCACCGCTCCCCGCTGCTCTTAGCAATGCCGGGTCCCGGGGGACTGGCAGCACACCGAGCTTTTGGGAGCAATTTGACCTCACGTGTATACTATTCAGGAGGGAAAAAGCACATCTGTCGTGCATTAACGCTTGCTCGGGAACAAAGTTATTTTAGGCATTGTCAAGCACTTCTCACATTAATTCATGCACATTTATAAGTGCAGCACGTTAATGTATTTAAGAAAGTTTGGGCTGAACTTGCTGAGCCCCAGCCCTGCAGGGAGCCACCTTGCCAAGCTGTGATGCACCCCGATGCAAAGGGGCACGGAGCGCACCCCCACCACAGCGAGGGCTGTCTCTCCAAGGTCAGCTCCTCAACACGTACGAAATTACGTGCCCTCGGTGCTGCCCTCAGGGGTCTGCCAGCACCACAGCACACAGGGCCACGGCTGGCACCGCTCTTTGATTCTTGTGCGTGTCCTGCATCCCAGAGCGGGGCGATGCCTGCAGGAGCTGCTCCCTTCCCAGTGAATTCCCTGGGAAAGCCACTGCAGCAGCGTGACAGGCACAATGCTCAGGTCCGGGAGCACTCATCCCCCATGGCACATCGTGCTCCAGTGCCGTCATGCTGGCACATTTTGGGTGTTTCCATCCCTGCAGCTCTCTTGGGTCAGCGACGCATCAGGAGAGGCAGCAGTGATGAGCACCCTGGTGTGTGCTGCCGTTCAGCCCAGCACCACTTAGAATCATAGAATTGTCTAGGTTGGAAGGGACCTTAAAGATCATCTAGTCCAACCATCGACCTAACCCTGACAAAAATCACTAAACCATATTCCTAAGGACTACGTCAACCCATCTTTTGAACACCTCCAGGGATGGTGCCTTAACCCCTTCCCTGGGCAGCCCATTCCAATGCCTGACAACCCTCTCTGTGAAGAAATGTTTCCTAATATCCAATTTAAACCTCCCCTGGTGCAACTTGAAGCCATTGCCCCTTGTCCTATCTCCTGTGACTTGGGAGATGAGACCAACCCCCGCCTCTCTACACCCCCCCTTCAGGGAGTTATAAAGCATGATAAGGTCTCCCCTCAACCTCCTCTTCCCCAGACTGAAGAACCCCAGCTCCCTCAGCCTCTCCTCATAAGACTTACTCTCCAAACCCCTCACCAGCTTTGTTGCCCTTCTCTGGACCCTGCTGTGGTGACAGCGGGCACAGCGAGGGAGGACCATCTCCTTCTATTGCCCCTCCTCACAACACAAACCTCTGTTTCAGGCAGAGACAGGTGGGGTCACCCCTCTTGTGGCTCCAGCTCCCCCAGTTCTGCCACTGTCACATCACAGCCCAGGGATGGGCTGTGGGGATGTGGGATGCCCCATGGGAATGCTCCGCAGGGATGCACCACAGGGAGACCTCCCAAACACAGTGCAGCAGGATTCTCTAGGAAGCAATTCCCAGCCCCGCTCCGGTCCCATCAAGTTTCCCCAAGCCATGTCAGCAAACCATGGGAAGTCTGGGGAAGGAGCCAGCCACCCCCACCACCGGGCTCCCTCAGCAGAAGGAGAGCGTGCCCATGGGGCTCAGGACCCAGAGCCATTGGAGCTGCTCGGGGTTGGCTTCAGGCCGCGTATGCCTTGGTGCTTGGAGGAAAAAGAAAAAGCCCACTCATCCGAAACCCGTGATGCGTGATCTCCCGGGAATGCTTTTCCTTCAGAGAGCACTGACTCACGGGAGCCCAAGGAAGCCCACACCATGGTGTGACACTTGAGATGCTTCACAGCTCCAACCCCTCTCCCTCCACGTGCCGACCCACACTCTGACCACACAACACCCCACGGCCCCTCAGCCCCCGTGAAGCACCCAAGAGCGTATGGTTATGGCAAGCGGTGACTGCTGCCAGGGGCACTGTGGCTGTCACAGCACCAGGGTCTCTTCCCAACCCTTTCCCAGCCTGGAGGAGCCAGGTCCTGCCGTGCTGGTGGCCTGAGGAGGCGCATGGCATGGCATGGCATGGCATGGCATGAGGGCTCACCCCCAGAAAGCCACGTCCTCACCAGCCCGGCAGAGCTGCCAGTCCTTCCCCGAGGCTGGCGCTGCGCGGGGCTGCGTGGGCTGGCCAACGCCGCTGCCAAAACCCGCGCCCAGCTCTAAAAATTGATGCTGAGAGTAGCAACGATCCTCCGGCGTTTCCGCCGAGGCGTGCAGCAAACGGGGTGATGCTGAAAGCGGGGAGCCCACGGGGGCTTTGCAGACGTGGGGGGAAGGCAGGAGGGGAACTGCCCGGCCACGCCGGGGAAACGATGCTGTCTTCCTGCAGTCACGACCCTGGAAAAACAACTGCTTCCCTGCAGCTCCCGAGACTAAAGTGTGCTTAACACTGGGGAAAAAAACCCAACAAATTAAAGCCCGGCCATCTGGCTGCACAAGCAGGGAGAAGAGCTCCCAGCACACCCAGGAAAGGGACTGGATCGACCCCGCACCGCCCAGGGCACCGAATCCCTGCCGCAAGAGGGATGCTCATCCAGGGACCAGCCCCCTCTGACAAGGAGGTCCCCAAACAGGGTCTTTGCCACAAACTCCCCAGCAACCAGGCTGGGCTGAATTATTCATCCAGCCACGCAGTTGTGTTTTTCTTAGTCATCGGCTCAGAGGAAGCAGCGAGGCACAGGGGGACTGGTGGGGACCTGCTGCCGTCGAGTGGCACGGGGGCAAGCAAACCCCGGCAAATCGGACCAAATTCAGCATCACTGACAAAGGGGATGGGCAAAGTCCTGGTCAGTTGGGTCTGCACTCCCTGCACATCTGCAGTGGCCTCCTGGGCTTGACTTTGGGGGAAAAAAAATCATTAATAGGGAGTTGTTTCAAGGTTGAGAGCAACGGGCAGAGGAGTGCCAACACCAACAGCTCTCCCTGCAGGGAACGGTACCAGGACATGAGGTTGGTCCAGTCTCATTATCGGTAACGAGGAGCAGCAGCATCGGTGCTGGGGCAGGACCCCCCACTCCTCCCCTGCTTCCCCCCCACCCCACACCCAGCACACGTCACACAGTGGGTGCTCATCGCAAACGGCGGTGTCTCGTCGGCGCTTCGCTAATAACCACGTTAATGCCATCAAACGGTGCGCGTCGGACGAGGCATTCGCCGGGGGGGGGGGGGGGGGGGGCGGCCCTT
>JAOTQQ010000071.1:6985637-7007279 GCA_026546715.1 Gallinago undulata | reverse complement strand
CACATCACTCAGGACTGCATCCAGGCGGGTCTTGAAAATCTCCAGAGAAGGGGACTCCACGACCTCCCTGGGCAGCCCGTTCCAGGGCTCTGGCACACTCACCAGAAAGAAGTTCTTCCTCGTATTTGAGTGGAACCTTCCATGTTCCAACTTGAGCCCATTGCCCCTCATCCTGTCACTAGGAACCACTGAAAAGAGTCCAGCTCCATCCTCTCTCAAACCACCCTTTAGATACTTATAAATATTGAGAAGGTCTCCCCTCAGCCTCCTCTTCTCCAGGCTAAAGACTCCCAGCTCTCTCAGCCTTTCCTCATCAGGGAGATGCTCCAATCCCTTAATCATCTTTGTTGCAGGAGGATGTTGGTTTGCTCCCTCTCCTTGGGGCAGTAAGAGAGGAGTGACACCACTACACACCTCGGAGAAATGAAAGACAAGACGCCCTGCTCTGAAC
Organism: Gallinago undulata; assembly: GCA_026546715.1. Classification (NCBI taxonomy): domain Eukaryota; kingdom Metazoa; phylum Chordata; class Aves; order Charadriiformes; family Scolopacidae; genus Gallinago; species Gallinago undulata. The sequence continues at coordinate 7,006,828 of JAOTQQ010000071.1, read as the reverse complement.
TCCGCCAGCAAAGCATTCCCTTACGGCTTCGTCCCACTGATTAACGCAGAAACCATCTCCCCTGCTAATGCAAAGAAACTCATTAGCACCTCTTCCCAGGGAGAACAGGCTCATCTTTAATTTTTTTTTTCTTTGATGTTCTTCTCCTTTCAGGTCCAATTAGTACAAAAATCTTAACTCGCCCACTCCTGCTAATCCCAGGGCAGGGCACGGGGCAGCAAGCACCAGCTGGGCAGCGAGCATCGGGGTGGCCCCACGGAGCTTGGTTGTCATTGGGGAGGGGGACACGTGGTGGGCTCACATGGCCCTTTGCTTTCTTGGCTTTGGCAAGACGTTCCTCCTGTTAGTTGGGTGTTACAACGAGACAGAAGTATGGTTGGCTGCGCAGCTTTGATTCCTGTTGAGGTTTCTGCTGCGTTCCCAAAATTAAAGCAAAATGCAGCTTGTTCGGTAGCACTGAGAAAAGCGGGATTCACACCTCTGAGTGATCAACCTGCTCTTTTCCAGGAGACCCTTCTCCCCACAACCCTGACCTATGAAGTTAGAAAAGCACACACGACCTGCCCCAGGCAGCTCCTCTGCCTGCACAGGCAGGAGCCGTCTGCCCTCAAGGGTGGGGATCTGTAGGGAGACACCCAGCCCCACCGCTGTCCCCAGGCAGAGGGATCTGCTGACACACTCGAGTTCCAGGGAAGATGAGGAGAAAGATCTCATGCCGCAGCTCAGCACAGCCTCAGCCACACCACAGCTGATGGGAGGGAATAATTAAGCCTCCAGTCATCTAGCAGTGGCATGGAATTCCAAAGGTAACGGCCGGGACCGGGATGCTGGAGGCAGAGAGGGGTTTGCTTAACCCAGAGGCTCCCCCTCGTAACTGAGACAGAAGTTGCTTCAAGTGAGTCCCCTGCTCAGCCAAAGCCCCCACCAGGAGCAGAAACCCTCGCCCCAGGGCTCTGCCTCGCCTTAGTGACACCCACAGCACTGGGGTGTCACCCCAGGAGTGCACCCCCAGCCGAACCCTCTGCTCGGCATCTCTGGACACCCACAGCACTGGGGTGTCACCCCAGGAGTGCACCCCCCGCTGAACCCCCTGCCTGGCATCCCTGGACACCCCAGCGCTGCTCCAGCTGAAGGGGGAGGGCTGGCATGTTCCCGAGGAGCTAAAGATGCTCCCCCTGTAAAACCAATTTTCAAAGAAAGGAAAGCTGAAGCTAGAAGCTTCTCCAAAGCTAGAAGCCAACAGGTACCATTTTGAAGCATTTTTTTTTTTAATACTACAGTCATCTTTATTTCCCTAGAATCAGTCGTTTGTTTTCCAAATATATTTAGATCAACATCCTTCTTTGTTTAAGAGACGATGATAAACAAACACAACACAAGCAATTCTCCTTAACATAAAACAGTAGGAGGGAAAAAACCTAGGGGGCCATTAGGAATTGTAATGCCAGATTAATTTTAAATGGATTTCTATTCATTTACATTTGCTCAGGCCTACATCATCCATTAGCCATAGCTTTGCGTGTATCTAACGGTTTGACATCCTGAAAAACGAGCAGCTCATCCTGGAGCCCACTGGGACCAGTGGATGGACTGGGAGAAGGGGTAGAGAGCGACCGTGGGGGCGCAGGGGGCTGCCCCCCCCCCGAGGGGGCTCTGTCCCACCTCAGGGCATTTTGTAGAGATCAGATGGCATTAAGAGGAGCAGAGACAGTCCCCAGAATGACAGCAGGAGCTGGGCAGCTCCATCCCCGCCGTGTCCCCCAGGCTCCCGGCAGCTCTCCCTGGGCCGAGCAAGGTCAGGCATGCGCGGGAGCCCAGCTGCAGCACACCCTGGCCTTGGGGAGGTCCCCACGGTCTCTGCCACCGGCAAAGCTCAGTGACAGCCACAAACCCCGCCGAGAAAGCCAGGTGCCCTGAAAGAACGCCCCTGCGCTTGCTCAGCACCCCTCACACCACCCCAAGGAGAACCCACAGCAAGAACCCACCACCCACCCCCCCGCCACAAACAGCCCAGCTTGCCCCAGCTGAAAAACCCGATGCCAGGTTCTGGGATTACAGAGCAAAGGAGCTGCGATGTGACGGTTACGTTATTAGATAGACACAAATTAAAGCCAGAATGAGCTCTCGCAGCAGAAGCCTCCGGCATTACCACCCCAGAGCTTCATCTGCATCAAGATGCGAACGGCGAGAAGGGGCACAATTACACAGCGGCTGCAAACAGGATTATCTTAATGGAAACGGAGATGTACAATCAAAAAACTATTTCCACATCTCACCTCCCCCCAAACTATGAGTTTAGCCTTACAAAGATGATAATAATGAGTTTTAGGGCATGCACATGATCTTCCCCGCTGTATAATCTGCCCATTTCAAAACCATGTAGCTCTAGCTGCTCTATTACAGAAGTAAATTAACCCTAATTTGATTGCTTCTTTGTGGCAGTCGTTTCAGTGCTCTAATCAATAAGTCACAGGATTTTTATGATTGCCCTTAGTATCAATCACTGCAATCAATAATAAAACGCTTTTCATTTGAAGAACACCTGAAATACCGTGTAATTACCTTTGTATAAAATGATGGACTCCAATTTACCAACTTCACCGAGCGGCTGCTACAACCCGCCGTGTTGCTCTGCACCTAAAGCCTATTTGCAGGCAAGAACATCGCTGTCTTTCTGAAGGCTTTCTGAGCCATCCCTCATCTCTTCCACTTGTCACCGTACCAGCAAGTTATTACTCACAGCCCGGTGAAATAGCAGGTTACAAGAGACACCCATCTCCCAAGAAATCCTCCAAGAAAGTAGGATCCAAGATCCTACTGAGAAAAAGGCGGTTGGGAAGATGCAACACTGGTGCGTGGCATCACCACCAGCTCCTCACCGCACCCACCCATCACCACTGCGGTGCCAAAATGAGCCAAAAGCCATTACACAGCAAGACGATGCAGCCAGTACCCTGACAGCAGGGCAGGGAGAGCACAGCCCACCCCAGGGATGCCCACTCTGCAGCCCAGGGTGCTCATGGTAGCACCGCAGCCCCTCTTCACCAGGGGATGCTTGGCATCCTCAGGCAGCCCCCCTCTGGCCCCAGCTCCCCAGCAAGGTACTGCTGGGGAAACACAGCCAAGAAAAGGTTTACAGGGCTCCAGGCAGCCATAAGATGTTCCCACCTGGCAAAGGATGTTCTGTCCACACCAGGGCACTGCAGGATGTGAGCTGTCTCCCCTTCAGCCCCACGTTACCCCCTCTGTCAAGCAGGTTCCCGCTGTCCTTGCTGGTGCTGCACAGCTCCAAGGCTTCCCTGGCACCAGCAGCGGGATGCTCCAGTCGCTGCCAACAAAACAATTATTATCTGAGAGCTCAGAGACCCCTCAGCACGACGCCAAAGGGAGCAGGGTCACCCTGGTACTGCACTCCCACGTTGGTACCTGAAAGCTGTGCAGAGGAGATGTTTCCAAGGAACTCTGTTTTGTGTCAGTTTTGGTTTTGTTTGTTTGGGTTGTTTTTTTTTTTAAACTTTTAAAAACACTGAAACTGACTTAGGAAAATATTTTCACAGAGCCTCAGGCCTCAAAAGTTGCTCGAACATGATTCATCCCCAGGACCCAGAGCAGAGGACACGCTCCCTCATCCTTGTGCAGAGCAGTAATGAAGAGGCCACTGCCATCATAGAGTTGCTCAGCCCCGAGGCAGCCCCCAGGTGCCCCAGCTTGAGCTGACACGGGTCAGGATGACGAGGTTTAAGTCCTTAAAGCAATATTCTGTTACTCCTCCGCAAAAGCAGTCACTCACCTGCCGGATCCCATGGGCAGGGGCTGGGAAGCCACCCCTAGGGACAGAGGAGTCCCCCAGGCACTTACCCTAAAGTCAATTCCGACCGTGGAGATGAAGCTGCCGGCAAGGAAAGCGCCGTCTTTGAACCGCACCAGCAAGCAGGTTTTGCCGACCCCCGAGTCGCCCACCAGCATCACCTGGGAGGGAGGGGAGTGTTAGACATTGGGATTCATGAGGGAAACCCCACTGCAGTCATTACCCATCTCCATCCCAAAAGCTCCATCCCAGGAGCAGGCAGCAGATCCTGTACTCTTTGAGGGGAAAAAGCACATCCAAGAGCAATGTTCTCGGACACAGGGGAGGGTGGGGGAGAGAATGGGAGCACCCACGGCAGGATTATTCCCCACCACGTGTGTGGCTGAGCACTGGCCGAACTCGAGACACCTTGCCCAGCCAGTACTTAACAGATCCCCCGTAGGGACACAAACACTCCTTGAAAACCAAGTGGCAAGCTGTGACACGATGGCTGTGGAGCCCACCCTGTCCCCAGGAGACCCATGAAACACCCTGCATCCCTCTGGACTGGAGGGTGACTCTGCCCTCAGGGAGACTTCGGGGGGGGGGCACCAACTATGAGCATCAATTCCAGGGGTTTGTTCTGCCCTCTGCGAGCATACTCCTTCAGCCTGACCCCCACAGCCTCATGGCCACCCTCCCAGCCCTCAGCAGATGCCCAGGGAGCAGCTCCCGGTGCCACCTGCCTCAGTTTCCCCACCCAGCAGCAGCTGCCAGCGCAGGCAGGGCAGGCACCCACCCACCCACAAAGAAACCACGCAGCTCCCCGAAGCCTGTGCTCAGACCATAAGCCCTCCTGAGCCCTCCCACCCCCTGGGCTCACCGACCCCGCTCCCCTCCATCAAGAAATCCCGGAGCACGCAGCCGAGCTGCATCAGTGGCTTCTGCACCCGCAGCGCTTTGCGCGGCTTCCCGCTGGCATGGCAGGGTTCCCTCTCTCCCCAAAGCGCTGCCATTAGCCTTCTGCAAGCCATTAGCCCGTGACCAAATTTAAATGGTTTTAAGGCAGGCACTGCCCCGGGTCACACCAAACCTAAGGCGGGAGCCATCAGAAGCAGCAAATGCCACCATCCCTCTGCAGCTCAGCCTCCCGAGAGGCGGCAGTAGCCCCGGCTGCAGTTGAGGGCAGGGTGGCCAGGATCTGGCCAGGATGCTTCATCACTCAAATGGTGGGTGCAGAGCCCCACACCAGGTCTCCCCGCAGGAGCACCACACACAGCCGCACACGGAGCTCTGGCACAAGAGGGTTAGGGGAGCCAGTAAGCCCGCAGGTGTATCCGTGCAAAGCCAAGGGAAGGGGGGGAGAGGGGGGAGTCATTTTTAGTACAAAATAGTAGTATTGATTTTTTTAAAACTTTCCAGACCCTCCGTTCAAGAGCAGGGCAACCTTTAAAGGCAGCTTCTCCTCTCCCAGCACCCCTGAAACCTCACCCGGGGCACACAGCAGCACCCAGGGCCAGGCTTACACCAAGGGCTCAGCGATCAGGATCTGGCCCTTGCCCTGTGGCAGAGCTCAGAATCTCCAGAGAAGGGTAAGGGAAAGAGAAAGTTTAATAAACCAGGGTTTTACTGAATATGAAGCAGTATCTCTCCGCCACTGGTTCAAAACCAGCCAGACTTATCAGAGATTTTGGCTACCTGGTGCGTTTGGGCTTATCTGAGACCCCATTCAGCTCATCCCTGTGCCATGGGGGCAATCCCCCAGGAAAGCCCCAGCCTGGGCAGTGAGAAGCGAGCTCAAGGAGCCACTGGCCAGCATGAACATGGAAATGGCTCCATTTTAGGGAAGCCGTTGAACTGTTACTGCAGCTGTATCAGGACCAACCACCTACCGAAGCACCCAAATTCACTTCTTGAACACCCTTCACCTCCTGCTGCGTGTCCCAGATCTTAACAGCACGATGGCCACAGCCGATCGCCACGGGCACCGAGCTCTCCAACGGAGCGTGCCGAGGTCGGGCTTGCCATAGCAAACACCGTCTTCTCCAAGCTCAGTCACCCTGCGCTGGGTTACACAGATCCGCGTTAGGAACGCAGTCAGATGGGTCGCGCTGACTTGCAGCCTCAGCCAAAAATCTCTCAGCGAGCTCCGAGCCGGGCTTGCCATCAGGTCGCATGATGGAGGGGCGAGTGGGGGGGGATGCAAATTCGTTTGATCTGTGACTCGCTCGCCAGAATCCGAAGCGGCGAGGAGAAGCCATCTGAGCCCTTAAAAGAACGCGCAAGCCCGAGACGTCTCAACAGCAGCCAGAGCAGATTCGATGCGACTCAAGGAATACTGTCACCCCCACTTTACAACCGCTTTTTTTTTTTTTTTTAAACGTTTTTAAAGAGGAACCAGAAGGTGACAGTAACTCATCTGAGCAGAAAGCCTTTTGTCATCACTTGCAAAAGTTCCGCAGGAGCAGCCCCCGCTGCCGAGGGCTCCGCAGGGGCAGCCCCCCCGCCCGAGCGCGGCCCCCGGGAGCCGGACCCGCCACCGGAGACCCAGAGCCGGCGGCGGCAGCGGGATGCCGGGGCTGGAAAAAGAAACGATGCCCGTCCCGTCCTGCCTCCCCCGCCCCCCGGGAACTTCTCCCGCACCCGACGGACCCCACACCGGCACCGGGGCTGCCCTTCCGCGCCCCCTCCCCGCATCTCCGAACCCCCGCACCTTGAAGGCGAGATCGTAGAACTCGCTGCTGCTGCTCAGCGAGGGCCGCCCGGCCGCCGCGCCGCCGTTGCGGGGCAGCTCGGGGGCGGGCGCGGAGCCCCTCGGGGGGGCGGCGGCGGCGGCCCGGCCGGTCCCCTGGGCGGCGGGGGGCAGCGCGGCGGAGGGCGCGGCGCCGCCACCCTTGCTGCGAGCCGCCTTCTTCCGCGACATACCGGGGCCGCGGCGCCGCGCCGGGCGCTGGGGGGGGCGCGGGGCTGTACCGGCCGCCGCCGCCGCCACCGCCTCCCCCGGCCCGGCCCGGCCCGGCCCCGCCGCCAATGGCAGCGCCGCGGGGGCGGTGCGGGGGACGGACCGCGCCCGTTCGCTCCGCCCCGGCCCGCACCCGCGGTAACCGGGGAGCGGGAGGGGGGGGAGGCACCTCCGCACAGACGGGAGCGGGGGGCTCGGAGGGTGCTCGCACGCACTCACGGGGGTGTTTGCAACCCCCCCCGCCGCGCCCGCCCCATGCGGGGTTTGAGTGCGCCCCCCCTATCCCCAAGCAGGTTTGGGGTCTGTCCCCCCAGCAGCTGGGGACACCCGTGCTCCGCGTTTCGTCCCGCCGTGGGGGGGTTCACCGAGGCGGACACGACCCACCCGCTGCCGGCAGCATCCCTTCGGGAGGCTGGGTCGGAGGGCAGGCGTGGGGCAGGGCAGAGCCCGGGGGTCGGGAGGGGGCGGCTGCGGGGGCAAGCAGCCTCGAGTTGTTCCAAGGTGGGAACCCGCGATGCCCCCAGTCTGTCTCAGCAACTGGTTTCAGCGAGCAACACTTGGCATCTTTCTTCCCGACTGCAAATGAAGTGTCACCGGAGGCGCTCGCGGGGCTGAAATAAATGTGTGTAGCCGTGTGACATATCCCCAGCAGTGCGGCCACGTCCTGACTGGAACAGAAGGCTTGAATGGTCACATCGAAGCAGGAGTGGGAAATAAATTGCTCTGGTGAGAAGCCAGGCAGGCACACAATGAAAATGCAAATAAGCAACAGGGCTTGCACAAGAGGGAGGTGATGGTCAACACCATCAAATCCAGGGCTGGAGCTTCGGTGACACAGAGGTGCCAGTGCTGGAGCCAGACTGGAGTTTGGGTGACAGCGGGGGGTTGGACGACCTTTTCCCTTTGCTGCTCCGGGAGCATTTAAATCTGTAATTAATCCCTGTTCAACGGCCCTAAAGCACTCCAGTGGGAGGAGGAGGAGTGGTCAGCAGAACTCCAATGGTTTTGGCAATGGACAAGGGTGACAAGCTGGGTCAAGAGCTCCTGAGTGTGATTTCTTGGTTAGATCCTCCTTCTCCAACCCCAAGCCTCAAGCATGGCCATGGCCATCGTGGGCTTCAGGGAATGCCAAGGAGCTCTGGGTTTCCAGCTCCTCAGACAGCTGAGGCCAGAGGAAAAGCTGTCATGGTGGAGGTTTATCCCCTGACTTCCCCTCATGTGCTCTTCACCCTGACATTCTAGCCAGGAGATGGAAGACCTGACTTGTCAGAGCAGACTCGATATCAGGGTTTTGCACTATAATCTGATTTTCCAGGACAGCTGCAGTCAATAGAGGCCAAGACCTCGGAGCAAAGAGCGATGCTGGAGCCATCTGTGGGCCTGCAGGGTTTTTAACTAGTCCCTGTGCAGCGACAAAGCCATGGTAGAGTTTTTCCCCGGTGCTACCTGCCTGGAGGAAGGGGTTACACAGCCCTGGCACCCTCCCACAGGCTGTGACTGCTGACACACGGGGACTTTCCCCCTCTCTCAGCCACAGTTGATGGTGATGGAAATCTCCGTCAACGCCCTCGTGTTCAGGAGCAAACAAAGCCAGCTGCTTATCACCACCGCATCGGGGCAACGCTGGAGGAGGATGGTCCCTTATCACGGGCAGCAGCGGGGAAGCGTGCCTCGTTAATTCTGCCTTTATCAAAGGTCATGTGCTCCAGCGCCTGCAGCAGCGCTGGTCCCTGCTGCCCCCGGGCCCCAAAACTCAGCCTCGTGCAGCGCCAGAGCTCAGAGCACCACGTCCATGAGCGCCGCAGGGAGAAGCATCTTCAGCAAGTTTCTCTCTTTCAGAAAACGTGTGTGCAGAGACACAGTCTGCTCAGAAATCGCAGTCACGCCTGGAGATGTTGCTCCTCATATAGTTACAGGAACTAATCAGATAACTGCAGCTCAACTAAGGGGGATATATCTGCTAAAAATAGATTAATGGAACAACAGACGCCTGAAGATACGGCGCGCCTTGAGGAAGCAGGACTGCAGTATCTGGCAGGGCTCTGAGCAGGACTGGCTGTGACAGTGGATATCTGTAACTCTGATATATCTACATATACGTAGATGTGTTTTTAAAGACAGAAAATGAGCCTGTTCCCATCAGGGCTGTCAACCCAAGAGGTCTGTTGTATTGCAGTGTACGGCAGACTGTCAATGAAAGTACTAAGAGGCAGCTCGCCACCAGTTACTTCTGCCTGTGCCCACGGGGATGGCACTTGTCCTTGGCTTGGCCATCCCCACCTGGGGACAGAGCTCCACGCAGGGCTGGAGACACGGAGAGCCTTCCCGGGGCCAGGCACCAGGCTCTGGCCAGCTGCTCTGCACAAACACAGCGCTTCGGGATTTTAAATCTCGCTGTTTTCTTCAGCACGGACATTTGCAGGGTTTTCCGGGTGCCAGAAGTCGCATGCTGTGCTCAGAGCCAAGGAGATATTTTGATCTCTCTTTCCTCCTGCTGGTCCATGTTGCTCCATCCCTGGCTTGTTCCTCAGCTACCCCCACATTCCCCCAGCCTCAGCTGCCCCGTCCCTTGGGCAGGGACAGCCACCATGGTCCTGGTTGTTGCGATGCCTCCCCCGGCAGCCTGAGCCTGCTGCCCTCCTGCTCCCAGCTCTCGGCACCAGCTCAGATGGAGCAGAGTTGTCTCTTCAGCAGGCAGGCTGCAAGGATGAGCTATTCCCATCAGAGTCGGTGTCAGCTGTGCCGTCTTGGAAGATATTCATCTTCTTTGCCTGGTGGATGCAGGAAAACCGGTGCAGGCTCTTTCCATGTGCTGCTGGCAGCACAGCTCAGCTTGGTGCCTGCCGTCACCTATTGCAGTGCCACCAGCCAAGGTTCAGGAGACTTTTCTCCTCGTCGCCTGTAAACTGCCAGCACTTCCCACTCTCTGTTCCGCTACGGGCCGTTTGCCAAGGACCCACACAGCTCCAGCTCCAAAATCCTAGAGACGTTGTGGAGACAGGGCCTGAAGGCAGCGGTCACCGCCTGGATGGGAGGCGCAGGGACAAAGGTGACACCGCACAGATGGGGCTGAGACATCGCCTGGGCAAAACACGGAGAGCTGGGCTTCACGCTGCACACGAGCAGACATCACGCATCCGCTGGAGATGTCAGGCAGAGGGGCCAGCCCTGCTCCAGCCAGCATCCCCCTGCCGAGCAGAGCCCAGACGGGAGGTGTGGGGGCGTGCGGGGGTGTGCGGGGGCGCGGGGAGGTGGAGGGAGTGTGCACAGGGCACGGGACGCGTGCGGGAGCTGGATCCCAGCACCCTGCCACGCTCAGCAGGTGAGAGCTTTCTCTCTGCTGCCTTGGGAAGGGCCCAGCCCACGCAGCGCTGAGCAGGCACCGTTCCCTCCCTCGCCGGTTATTGTTCTTCCCTCCCCATTGCTCACTTACCTTTGAACACTTCAATCTCCTTGCCTTTGTCAGTGTCACTGGCTTTTAATTGAAATTCCTCAGACATCTTCTCATCAATGCAGCCCATCAGTTATTTTTGTGTGGGAAGCGATTGTTTTCCTTTTGCAGCTGTGAAAGTTAAATTCCAGCGTTTTGCTGGGAGACTGCTTTTGTCTCTTCCCTTTCTTGCATTGCCAAGTCAAGTCTTACATTGCAAGCCTCCTTCCTTCGTCTGGTTATTTCATTTCCATTCTCCCCCTGTGCCCAGTCCCTCTGTTTCCACCTTGGGCTCCTCACCTTCTCTGATCCCTCCTGCAGGGCAGCTTCCACCTGTGGCTGCCTCCAGCCCTTCATCACCATCATTTTCCCAGCAAAGCACCCAGGAGATATGGAGAGTAACCAGCCTGTTACTAATCTTTGCTTCTTGGCACTTAGTTTATTTGCAAGGTGCTGAGTGCCTGGTGCTGTGGCTTTCTCACCACTGATGTCCCCCTGGCAGGTCTGGCTCACCCAGCGATGTTGGAGGGCTCCGCACTCCCTACCACGCCGGTGGGACCCTGGGAGGTTTTGGGGTTGGGAGGGTGCAGCCCAGCACTGGGCAGGGCAGCTCCAGCATGCTGCAAACCAGCCCTGAACCAGGCTGGCCCATTAATGCATTACCAATTTTGCTGCTTTTGGAGCACCTTATGGTAATAGCAGCAAACGGCACCTCTGCCTGCCTGGCACCTCCTCTCTCCCTGGCATTTCCCCACGGGCATCCCCAGGGAACCACAATGCTGACCCGGGCCTCCGTTGTCCCCTCCTGCACACAAAAGGGTGATCGTGCCAGATCCTAATGAGCCTGCACTGGGCTGAGGCCAGGAAATTAATTTTCCTTGTTCCAAGATCGAGAGGAGCCAAGGTTTCAGCCAGCACAGGACCGAGCGCAGGAAAGTCCCCAGCTCCAGCAGTCACCCATGAGAGCTTTCAAATGTGATGAAGAGTTGGATGTTCAAAGGGCCTTTGAAATGTGTCCTACAGAGATAGAGGGAGGACCGAGCAACAAACGCTCAGCCTCCCAAATACGAGATATTTTCAGGCTATTTTGTAAATTTTAAATGCTTTTCAGACATGCCTCAGCAGCATCAAATATTTTAGAAATAGAACATCTCAGCTTAAAAACATCCAAGATATTTTATAGCCATAAACAGAGAGATCCCGAGACGGGGCAGGATTAGAGCATGGTTATGGTTTCAAAAGCAGGCGTATAAATGTCACGGGGTGGTTCCATTATTTGTGCACGCTCAGCCGTTTCCACCCCTGGTAGGTTCACACCAGTCGGACCAGGTCTGGGTGCAGGAGCCCAGCTGGTGGCCTCCAGCCTGCCTGAAAAAATCCTCCTCTTTGGAGACAGCGATTTGGGCACTGCAGAACTAGAGAGCCACCCGGGCCAGACCCAGCGCCGGGATGCGTGCAGCCCTCTGGGGCCCTGTAAAATAATAAGCAGCAGTAATGAGTGAGCATGGAAATGTGCAGAGGCTCATAAAAGCTGCTGCCCCAGAGGAGAAGTCAACCACTAAGGGCTGGGTGGGAAAGAAGTTCCTGCTGGAGCAAGTCATTGCATCGCTGCCCGAGCTGGGCTCGCCTGCACTTTCCCCTGCGGCAGCGTGTGCCTGTCACCAGACAGGGGACCTGCTCCGTGGGCAGGTCCCTGGGGGGGGGTAAAGCAAATCGACCCCCTGAGAAAGCTGCAGATGCTGGGGAGAAGCAGTTCCCCCCCCTGCCAGCCCTGTTTGTGGCTGCTGAGGAGCTGGCAGATGAAGAGCCGGGCTCCTGCGTGCCAGGGCAGATGCAGATCGGTGCCCGCCGCTTGTTCAGCCATTCATCAGAGCAAATTGGTGGCAGATCGTCGCTGATTAGACCCGGGCAGCGCCAGGCGGTATTTATCAGCCTAAGGATCAACAGCTTCTGTATTTCTGCTCGTCCTCTGACACACCTGCAACGATGTTCCCCGGTCTGAGCTGTCAGCAAGTGGCCCTGCTCCAGGTAATTAATAATCTGGACGATGAAGATGCAGCTTAGTGTTTTAATGGCGTTTGTTAAGGTTTTTCCAAGGAAGGCTGAACATTTTCTCTTATCAAAACTCTAGTAAGTTTGGGCAATTACTTTTTTCCTTCAAGACGGCACTGCGTGAGCAACGTGGCCAGCCCAGAGCCTGATGTTTCCAGGTACCCTGCCACTCAGGCAGCCTCCTCTTGCCTTCCCTTTTCTGCAATTTTACAATTTCCTGGTCTGTTTAAAACTGTTTATTCTTTGTTGCGGGAAACATCTGCCCCAGTGAAGCCAAGGGTTGTCCCAGCCCTGCAAACATTTTGTCTGCCAGTAATTGGCTTTGCGTTAGTTGTCCTTCTGTAATCAGAGGGATTAATTGCCTCTGACCGGCTGAGCACACGTGGAAGTGATTGGCTGTGCCTGGGGAAGGCAGGGAGCGAGGCACAGCCACATGCAACCAACTACGGCCAATTCAAAGCCAAAAAACTGCTGGCAAGCAACTTTTCCAAGCTGGCTTCTCAAAAGCAGATGTATTGCGGTGTGATGGTGCCAGTGTTTCTGGGAACACCCTCTCTCCCTGCCAGCGTGCTGGTACCCCAGGCTTCACCAGGCTGGAAGGAGCCTTAAACTCAGCCTGTCCTAAAGGTTTTCAACACCCATTTCTGGCTCTGTGCCTCTTGCTGGCTGCCCTCTGGCTTCAGCTTCATCTGTAGCAGGTCCAGAAAAGGGCAACGAAGCTGGTGAGGGGTCTGGACCACAAGTCTTATGAGGAGAGGCTGAGGGAGCTGGGGGTGTTCAGTCTGGGGAAGAGGAGACTTAGGAGGGTGAGGAGACTGAAAGGAGGGTGTAGAGAGGTGGGGGTCAGTCTCTTCTCCCAAGTCACAGGCGATAGGACAAGAGGAAACAGCCTCAAGTTGCACCAGGGGAGGTTCAGGTTGGATATTAGGAAATATTTCTTTAATGAAAGGGTTGTCAGGCATTGGAATGGGCTGCCCAGGGAGGTGGTTGAGGCACCATCCCTGGAGGTGTTCAAGAGACAAGTTGACATGGTACTCGGGGATATGGATTAGTGTTGGGTTGTTGTTGTTTTGGGTGTGGTGTGCGGTTTGTGGGGGTTTTTTTTGTTCATTTGGGTTTTTTTGGGCTTAGTTTTTCTTCATTGGTTGGACTAGATGATCTTAAAAGGTCCCTCCCAACCTAGGTGATTCTGTGATTCTGTAATGTGTTTGCAGCACCCTGCTTTCTGGGTGCGAACGGTCACAGGTCCCCCTTTGCAGAAGGGAGGGGAAGCCCCAGCCTTCACCTCCTCTCATGGGTGGCATCTGCAGTGGAGACAGGACCATCACACCCCAAGCTTGGTACCAGGCAATGCTTCTCCTGGGCTCTCTGCAGCAGGGTGGGGGTCTTCACCTTGTGCAGAACAGGGTGATGCCACAACAGTGGGTGCAAAAGGTGAGGGAGAGGGCTTCCTGGAGCCCCCAGTGGTGGGAAAATGAGTGGCTCTGGCTGCTCCCTGACTTTTTTACCCAGCTAAAACCCAGGATGGCTTCAACTTGCCTCAGAGAAAGATGCCAACTCCAGCACTGCAATGCCTCCTGACGGCGCTGCGACATCAGCATTGCTATAGCAACGGGCCCAGCGCAGCAGCGATTCGGGGGGACCACGCTGCGGCCGGATGGGCGCCACTGCCCCCTCACTGCCCGCTGCTCCGGCCGGTCACATCCCCTGGTCAGTCCCGATGCAGCGAGGCCGGACCCCCGCAGGGCACCCACCACACAGAGCAGCTGCCCTCCTCCTCCTCCCGGCTCTGGCAGCCAGTGCTCGTCAGCATCCTCCCAGCTGAATTCGTTATTCCCTCCCTGCGCTTTGGACTTTTCCAGCAACACAAGAAGTAAGAAACTGGGGCTGGTTTGTGGCTGCAGCTGGCAGAGGGGGTTTCAAAAGCATCAGTTCTCACGGGGTCTGAGGTATGTGATGGCCAAAGGTGACATAAGGCCAGCCCGGTGACTGAAAGCCCCCTGCCATGCGAGCCCTGCCTGGCCCCTACCCCAAAGCTCACATCCTCCCCGAGCAGTGACCCGTGGTACAGCCTGTGCACGCAGGGCATGCAGAGTCCTCCAAGTGCTGCCGGCACGTGTCCAGCTCCCAGTCAGGCTTCGCAGCAACGAGCACACTCCCCGGGAAGTTTCTGATTAACAAGTACCCGAGGACAAACCCCTTCTCCATTCTGCCTCCAGCATCAGCAACCCTCTGACCTTGCCTTTGCTGGTGGGCATATAGAATCATAGAATCATCTAGGTTGGAAGGGACCTTCAAGAGCATCTCGTCCAACCATCAACCCAACTCTGACAAAAAAAAAACCATCACTAAACCATGTCACCCAGTACCATGTCAACCCACCTTTGAACACCTCCAGGGATGGTACCTCAACCACCAGTGTAAAAATTTTTCCTCATGTCCAACCTGAACCTCCCCTGGTGCAACTTGAGGCTGTTTCCTCTAGTCCTATCACCCATGACCTGGGAGAAGAGACCGACCCCAGCCCCTCTACAGCCTCTTTTCAGGCAGTTGGAGAGAGCAATAAGGTCAGCCCCTCAGCCTCCTTTTTCTAGGCTGAAAATCCCAAGCAGCATTAAACCCCTCTGGTGTGCACCATGCTCTCCAAGGAGCCCAGGAGAACCCAGTGGGAATGATCAGAGAGCACCCATAGCCAGAAACTAAAATTCTTCAGCTTCAACCTGGTGGGAGTGTCCCTCCATCAGCCAAGGACCCCCGAAAGCTCTGAAAGTTGAAAAATATTGAGAGAAATCATGAAGTTTCCTTTGCTTTGAGAGAGTGTTTGGTAAATACAAGCAGAGTTGCCACCAATTAGTTACGGAGCAGAAAGCGTTGTCCCTAAAACTGCTTGGCTCTGGTTTGCATTCACACTACGTCAAACGGATGAAAATGATCAGCGTGAATAAATTCACTTCCTGAGCTGAAATTGTCCACAAAAATCATCCAGAAAAAGCCCAAGAGGGGCTTGTGCTGACTCAGCTTAGCCCTGAGCAGTTGAAAACCCAGCACTGAAAGACAACCACGTGCCTCGGGTGAGAGCAGGGACCCCGAGCACAGTGTGGGGATGTGGGGGGGTTCCCTCTTCCAGCCGCCTGGGAGAAGTTGGGTGGTAGCATCTGTCCCACCTGGCTGTGGGCACCTCACACTGCTGGGACTGCTGTG
This sequence comes from Gallinago undulata, assembly GCA_026546715.1. Lineage (NCBI taxonomy): Eukaryota > Metazoa > Chordata > Aves > Charadriiformes > Scolopacidae > Gallinago > Gallinago undulata. Next base: position 6,991,396 of record JAOTQQ010000071.1, on the reverse strand, counting down.
TCCAGCCGATGCCCCCTTGCCTTGTCCACAGCATCCTGTGCCCAGCAACTGCAGACGTGCAGCTGGGAGCCGTTTGGTGGGCAAATTGCTGCTTAATTAACCCAGCACTGATGAAATCTGCTCGGGACGTGGTGTGAGACCGCTCCGCTCTTTACAGTTGAGCCAGGCTGATTGCCGTGCACGGCCATCAGTCCATCACAGGTAGATAGCACTGGCCGGGTGGATTCGGGTGCACACGTGTGCACGGGGGAGGCTGCGGGCAGGAGCTGGGGTCACCCTCACCCCACAGCGGTCTCTGTCACCGGCGGCAAGGACAGCCCGGGCTGCCCGGGGCTTGCTACACCTGGCCGGTTCCCTTTGCATCCCAGTTTAGGCCACGTTTGGTTCGTGGAGCCGCTCCAGCCTTTCCCCCCCCCGGAGGAGCGCGGGGAGGCGGTGCTAGAGGGCGCCAGGGACCCACCGACCGGCTGCGCAGCGCCCGGCGGCCGCGGTGAGGGGCTGAGCCCGCCCGTCCCGTCGGGTCTCTCTCCCCGGGGCTGGGGCAGCCCCCTCCCCACCCCAGTTTTCTCCCCCGACACCCTCAACGGGACCGGTCAGTGCCTCCGGTGCCGTCCCGTAGCTGCGGTGAGGGATTTGGGGGGCAATGGGGGGTTTCTGGATCTGACTGGTGCTCCGGGTGACTGAGCTCTGGGGAGCACTGGTACTGGGAGGTGAGGCAGGAGCCAGGCCCTGGGTGGAAGGAGATGGCTCCTGTGGGGGTCACTCTTCAGGTGTCCCCTTTGCAGGATGGGCCATTGCATCACGCAAGCGTGGGGCATCTGCAGAGCGAGGGGCATCCAAAAGACAGCTGTGGTGCAACAGCCTGCAGGGAGGGAAACAGCCGTCTCCTCCCAGGAGAAATGGAGATCTTCACCTCCTCTGGGGTACCCATATCCCATTCAAAAGCAAAGGGGACAGCTCTGTCCCCCTGGACACCTGCTGAGGGCAAGCTGTGGCCTGTCCATCAGGTAGGAGTAATTTCTAAGCAGGGAAATAACAGCAAACTGAGCACTGTGGCCAAATGTTCATACAGCTGCCCTCCAAAGAGACAAAAACCTGTGGCAAGGGGGCAGAAAGTTCAAGAGGAGCAATTTTTCCTGCCTTCTTCAAACCACATACAAGGTGCAGCAGACATATCCTGCTGGAGGCAGAAAACTCCCAGTCCTGGCCCAGCTATCCAGGCTCCAAACCCAACCTCCAGCTGTACAGAGCTTCCACTCCACGGGTCATGGACCCACCTGGGTGACAAGGTGTCCCCACTGCTCCTGCATAGATGTGACAAGGGATTCCCAGGCAAGAGGAAAAGCAGCAGCGTGGGAGGGCAATGCAGTGAAGAGACTCTCCCTGTGTGTGTGCCATTGCACCTTATGTGAAGCCCAGTGCAGAGGATTTTTGCAGAGCACGGTGGCTGCAGCACACCTTTGTGGGGAGCACAGCCCTCTCCATGCGAGCTGCTCCCAGCCCTTTACATCAGGGCACGGCAGGCGTGAGCCAAACAGAGCTTTAATGTATAGAAATACAGTGCTGGAGAGGGGGTGCCGCAGGTTCTGGCCACGCACAGCAGGATTTCGGGGATGTCTGGGTGCTGCTGAAGACATCTGTGGCGCTTTCGGGATCTGGCCGGAGGGGCCCGGAGGCAGCAGTGACATTCCCGGCCGGCCACAGCTCCGTCACGTTTTGCTGACCACAGTGTATCTGCCGCTGCTGATGGTCTGGGTACGTTCAGCCCGCAGGAACTGGTGGGACAGTGAGAATTAACACCCTCTTAGTTGGGTTTTTAATTCTACTTCAAGTAAACAGGGTTGAGAAACTCTCCATTTGCTTGCCAGTAGGAGGAACCAGAAGAATCCCTTCCCCACAAGCCCTTCCCAGCCTCCCAGCCTCAGAGTACATTTTCCACTTCCATCGTTTTCTGCAGTTTGCATTTTAAAATCTGTCCCCACTCAGCAACGAGACCTTCCTCCAAGATCAAAAATTGTGATTCAATGTGAACAAATTATTCTCTTGCAGTTGTATCGAGATTTTCTGCCTCCTTTCCCACTCACTCAATTATTTCCTTGTTTGTTGCCCTCATTACAGCTTGGCAGCCCTAGCTTTTGGGGCAGAGCCCTTAACTTCATTACATCTGCTGGATTACATTAGTGATCTAATCTGCTTATTACAATCCATACACAGGATATTTTCTCCTTGCTGTTATCTGAAGAAATATGGGCATCAGTACAGAAGAATGGGGAAAAAAAAAGCAAAAAGCAATTTACAATTGAGGGAGCGGAAATAAATACATCGTAGTCACATGAGGAAGTAGTAACCACTGAGCTATTTTGGGCACAATACATCATGCAAAATACGATGCGTCTTTCAAGCAGATTTCAAGTCCAAAAGGCACAAAATGTTTTCCGAAAGTAAATTCTCACATACATTAAGTACCGTGCCAAGGAGTGAAATCAGATGCTGTCAGTCATCTTATTTAAGGTTTGTGCAGCATTTGGATAAGGAAAGCCAGAGCCCCAGCTGACAGAAACCGGTATCACTCCTTTGGCTTCAGCAGGACAATGCTCACACCTGAAACCACGCAGGTGCTTATGGACTTTGTTGGGTCGGGACCGTCGTGGATCAAGCACACCCAGCAGAGCAGGGAGGTGGTGAGCAGCTCTGGAGGTGTAACACGGGCTTCGTAACCCGCAGTGGATGTACACCCAGTGCTAGCGGGTCCGTCCTTTGTTCCCCAGAGAGTCCTGTGCACCTGAAATCACAAGAGGCTTCAAAAAATCCCATGTGATTAAAAAGCAAGTTCACTGTCAGCCCTGGCTAATTGTCCTCCTCTTTCCTGAGCTTCCGAAGGTTACAGTGTGCCCGAGGTGAAGGGATCCCAGCAATAATCAGCTATTTTCTCCTAGGTAAGGGAGAGATTCCCATGTTTCGCCTGGGTGCACAGGACCGCAGCAGCCATCATGCGGCGCTGGGTGAAAACCCATGACCTGGCCCCAAAACGAGTGTGGGGACACGGGACTACTCCAGCGAGGGTGTTTTACACTGACAGAGAGACAAGTTGTAGGCAATGCCAGCCCCCGAGAGACGTCCCCAAGGCCCTCCTCTCCCCCAGGTCTATTCTCAGAAGAGGAACAGCAGGGGTAGTAGGCTCTGAGGCTCCTGTCGTTGGTCTGGTACCACCCCAAACAATTGTTCTGGCTCCCTGCTGCTCGCACTCTTTGGATGCTTGTGGACAGCTAGCATGTCTCTCTCCCACCCCTTTTTGTTGTGGTTTCTCCCTTGAAAGCTGCCAGGCAGATTTCCTGAGCCCGCCCGTTGACAGGGCCCCACTAACACAATGGCTGCTGTAGAGTGTCAGGACGGCAGCTCCCCAGCAGGCTCGCCGTCGGAGCACTGGGGAACACTGGGGAACACTGGGGGATGCACAGGGAAGCGTCCAATGCTGGCGGAGGCGAGGGGTGCAGCCCCGAGGGGCGTCGGGAGCTCTGCACAGACAGCAGCCCCGCTTGGGTGTGCAAGCTGCTTCCCACACGTACCAAACGCCCCTCACCCTGGTGTCAGGGCGACTGTCTGTTCGAGGGGTGCAGTTTCTTTGTAGGCGGGTGACTCACCTGTACAGCAGAGGCAGCAGCCCATCCCACAGCGGTGCTCCCCAGACCTTCCCCAAGCTTTCATAAAGACAGCAAATGCTGCAAGAGCCGAGACTGAACAGTCCGTGGCTTCAGTTTCGCACGTGGGCAACCTGGGGGCTGCCGGGGACACTCGCAGCCTTGACACCAAGGCTCAGCTGGAGTGATTCGCTGCACTGAGCTTAAATGTTACGTAGGAATAATTTAAAGGGTGTGAACGGCTGCAAGAATTAACGGAACTGCACAAAGACAGAGCAAGATGCTCTTGTTTCTCATTTAGGACAAACCCTGGTGAAAGTTTTGTCCGGGTCAGCAAATCTCAGGAGAAAGCGCCTTTGGTTGGCACTTCAGGTATCAGACCCCCCCACCCACCCACCCCGAGTGAACAGGCCCCTGTCTCTGGAGGATATGTGGGATTTACTGCTCTGTCTTCAGTCCCGTGCCTCCCAAGTGCCCCTTCCCAGGACACTCACTGCAGGGAAGCGTCGGGCACTGCGCACCCCTCCATTGCTTCCCCCCCAAGTCCCCTCCGTCTTTCTGGGGCTCAGACAGTCTCCAGACAGGTGCCAGGCTTTCCCCTCTGGCAGGGACTGCCACAGGCACACACATTTGCTGGGTCTATGGTGAGAAATCCCTGCTCGGGATCCAGCAGGAACCACCGGCTCTGGTTTGTGGAGTAAGTGATCCGGCACGGAGCAAGTTCCATGTTTCATTTGAGCTTCCTTGTATCCTCCCCTCGGCTGACGGCTGGGGCCGTGTTCCGTACATACATACCACCATGCAGTAACGAAGCACATACCAAACAGTAACAAATCAGGGGCCCTGTAAAATTATCAGCACTCTCACCTTCTTCTCTACTGCTTTCAAATGGGGCTGAGTTTGGTTTTGGGGAGATGCCTTCTCCAAGGACAGAATTATGCTTGCTTTGGTTGTAGAGATACTTTATTGTAGTCATATTCTTCAGTCACTTTAGACTAGAGCCAGTTCAGGTCCCTGAGGAGTCATGGGATCCCTGCGGAGCCATCATATAATGACAGGATCGGCCTCAACAGGTCTGGCTTGGTCTGAACCATGACCAGTGCCCTGGACCAGTGCTGGGTGCAGGTGGCATTGAAGCCAAACGACTTTGCTATGGTTAGCATTAAAAAAAATATTAAAAGACACTTTGTTCTTCATCTCTCTCCAAGATATCTGAATTACCTACTATGCAGCAGGCGTGTAACCTGTGTTGTACCAGCTCCTCCTGGGTTCAGCAGGCATGCAGTGACCTCAGGAACGGCCAGCAAAGACCTCCCTGAAGGGCACAGAGGACAGTTGGTGCTCCCCTCTGCCCATCACCTGAGCGTGCAGGGGAGGGGAAGCTCTCCCCCACCATTCTGAGACATCTATCCAAGCAGATCTCCGTTCTGCATTGTCTGCACTACCCACTTTCTGAGATGCTTCCACCAGGATACCCCCTGGACACCCTGCTTCTGGGGTCCCCCTGCTCCCAGGATCTCCCTGATCCCCAGGATGCCCCTGCTTCTTGGATCGCCCTGCTCTCCAGGATACCCCCTGACTGCCGTGGCCAAGCCTGCTCCTGGAATCCCCTTGCTCCCCTGGGATGCCCCTGATCCCTGGGACCTCCCTACCCCTGGGATCCCCTGTCCCAGGAATCCCCCTGACCTCGGGACCCCCTGGTCCCGGGACCCCCATCCCAGGGATCCCCCTGCTCCCGGGATCCGCCTGCCCTCGGGACCCCCCGCTCCCGGAATCCCCCTGCCCCCAGGACCCCCTGTCCCAGGGATCCCCCTGCTCCCGGGATCCCCCAGCTCTTCCCTTGCCGAGCAGGGGCCGGGGTCCGCACGCCTCGGGCCCGGCCCGGGAGCGCAGCCAGCCGGGAGCCCCGCGGCAGCCGCCGCGCCCGGGAGCGGAGCGGAGCGGAGCTGAGCTCTCCCCTGTCCCCGGCCCTCTCCGCCGTCCGGTGGGCGGCCGCGCGGCGGGGGCGGCCCGGGCGGGCGGCGGGGGCTGGAGCGGCGCCGGGTTTCCGCCGGGCGGGAGGCGGAGCGGGAGGGGGGGGGGGGGGAGGCGGGAGGCGGGGGCGGGGGCCGGGGGGGGCGG
>JAOTQQ010000071.1:6936008-6970654 GCA_026546715.1 Gallinago undulata | reverse complement strand
TCCCTCGACCTACTGGCCACACTCTTCCCTACGCAGCCCAGGATTCTGTTGGCCTTCCTGGCCACAAGAGCACACTGCTTTCTCATTGTCATTTTGCTGTCTACGAGGACCCCCAAATCTTTCTCTTTGGAACTTGTCTTCAGCAGGTCCACGCCTAACCTGTATTGGTGCCTGACATTCTTCTTCCCCAGGTGCAGCACCCTTTCACTGCCTTAAAGAGCCGTCCTTGCTCCTGCTCCTGGTCTGCAGGGAGGTCCTGCCTCTCCAGGCTGGTGTAGAGACCATGGTCACCTCCAGGAAATAGGATTCATTTATATAAATTCAGTGTGACAAGAGGAACAACATTTAATTGTGAGTTTGTGCCAGGGTTCTGGATTAATCATTACTGCACTTAATGGGTTTAACTCAAAGCTAGAACCCTCCACATCACCTGACGGCTCCGTGAGCAAAACGGATGAGGGATCAGATTTTGGCATGGCTTGGCTACCCGGAACTGGGGTTTCTGCGAGGCATGAGGGAATGAAGAGCAATGGTTAATAGGTAGGATGGAGTTAATCATTCACTGAATTCCTTAGCTACAAACTCCCTCCTCAGTATTTTTTTCCTGGTGCCTTGCTGGAAAGGAAATCAGGGTATGTGAAGCAAAACCATACTTAACAAGTCACAGTAGCCCTGGTGTGTGTAGGGTTTCTTGCTTTTTGCTGAGGGTGGAGCTCCCCTGTGGCAGGAGATGCTTGAATGATCCGATAGAGCTGAGCAGTGCTGGGAAATCTGATATATCTGCACCTTTCACTTTGGATGCCTGGGCCAGAGACTGCAGGAGAAAGTGTCTGGCCTTTCACCCGCCTGAGGACCCAAGGCAAAGATCTCCATTTTTCTTGCATCAGTCAATGGCAGCATCAACAACTCAAAGAGAAGTAGGAAAACTTAATCTTAATTAACAAAGCAGTGAGGATGCAATTACTTACAAGAGTCCAGCCCTGCCAGCCAAAACATGAGTCAGCTACCTCTCATAAATCTTGAGATTAAAAATAGACCAAAAAAGGCCAAATGTTGTTGCCCTCTGGGTTTTGAGCCTGAAGTTCCATGTAGGAAGCGTTTGGAGGCAGCAGCAAAATAAAAGGAAGGGAAAAAGTAGAAATTATAATTTAGTGTCCTGATTCCAGGAGACAGCTTTGGGTAACCCCCTCTGTCTTTTATGGTGGGGCTGAGTGTATCTTCTAATTTCCTTTTGGGGTAAAAGTGCATTATCTAGAGCCATGGGACCAGATACAGGGGTTGGTTAGGATTCAAGTGAGGTGATGAAAGCTTTGAGGTTGCAAAAGAGTCAGGTGAAATCTTGAGGGTCATTTTTAGAGGATTTATCATGTGATCAGGTGGATTATACAACATTTCTGCTGTTTGGAGGTAAATATTTAATCTGTAGGTTACCCAAAGCTGAACTGAGTACCGTGCCAGATGGAGCAAGCCTTCGATCCAGGAATCTGAGTCTGCCTTCCTCTGCCTCCCAGCCCTGATTCACCTCCCAGACACCACTCAGACCTTGAGAAATTTTATCCCTGAGCTTCTGGCTTTTGCCTCTTTCTGGGGGAAAAGAGTGGTTGTAGATCTGGGGATGATGGTTACAGGGTGGTTGCAGACTTTGGGGTGTGATGTGCCCAGCTGTGACAGATGTCCCGTCTTCCTCGGGAGCACTGACTGGTCCCAAGAGGTGTGACTGTAATTGGGGCTGATAGTTCGGATTTGCTTTGTGGGTAGCACCAAATTCAACTACAACCAAATTCACCAAATACACCAAATTCAACTAAATGTGAAACATTTAATGGGAAGGGCAAGTTGCTCCAGCTCTCTCTTTGATTTCAGAGGTCTCTTCTGTTCTTCCAGCCTCACCTTCTCCACATGTTCAACAGAGATGCCTGTAGGCTGATATGTTTCTCATGCCTCCTCAGGACTCCGGTGAAAAATTGTGACTTGAAGCCTGATTTTGATCTGTCTCATAGCAAAGAAGATCACGGTGTTGTAGACACAGGCCAGGCGTACCTAGGTGGGAGAGGAGATTCAGACCTTCCCTGTGCTGGCAGAGCTTGTGAGCCTTGGAATGCCAAATCTAACAGGTCATGCCAGCCCCTGGGGTGTCTGCACAGACGGATTGCTTGTGTAGATGGTTGTCTCCTATTTGAAACTTACAGCCCCTAATCGCTCACTGTAAGTTACTGGGACTCCCCACGTGGAATCTCATTATACAGCGTAGTTAATGGGAGAGCAGAGGGAACTTTTTAAAGTGTGTTTGATGATATGTTGAATTAAGGAAGATTTGTCTCAGAGTACAGATGCCATTAGCTGAGGAAATCTTGTAGTTGTATTCCCCGCTTCTGAGCCAGCAGTTGCAGAGTTCGGGCTGTTCTCACATCAAGAAAGGTAGGTTAGTACAGGAGAGGGATGGATTTAAATTACTGACAGTTTCTTGCACAGCTTTTTTTGAGCCTTTCAAGATCCCAGGTAGGATGAGCATGCTGTTTCCAGAATCCTCTGGGAGCTGTTGTGCAGCTCTTGGAACTGGCTATGTGGTTTCATTTCTTGGGAAGTCTCTCCCATTTCTCTCCATGCCATTAGTGATGTTCCCAACCCCGTTTGCCTCCTCCATTAAGACGAAGCCACAGTCTGGCGAGGGATGGGGAGAGGTCGTGGAGGGAGATGTCAGAAATCATCCGAACCCACAGTTCAGAGAAATTCAGTTACGAAAGACTTTTCTTGGTGGGGGAAAGTGTTGGTTCCACAGGGTGTTTCATAAACCACTGCCTACTTCCCAGGCCCATCTCTGTCCCTGCTGCCAGATTCTGGCCAGTTAGTCAACTAGGCAGTTGGTCATGTAGTCAACCAGGGTCTGCTGGCTGCTTTTCAGGAAAAAAAAAAAAAAAGAAAAAAAAAAGAAAAAAAAAAAAGGCAAAAAGAAGCCTGTAGCTCTTTGTGTTTTTCCTTCTGCCATTCTGTCTTACCCTGCCACATCTGAGAGCACGTCACGTTTGCACATTGCTTTTGCTCACAGAGTCAGGGAACGCAGCAGCTTGTCCCTACGTCTCTTCAGCCACAGATTTGCTGGTGAACTCTTGTCCCCGCGCTGCGCTCACCCAGCACGCTGTTTATCACTCACCTGTTACTCGCTGCTCTCTTTGGCTCTCTTGTCTGCAATGACAAGCAGATGGAGCCAAAAAAAGCCAAATGAGAATGAAAAATAACTCGGTTGGTGTTAGTCATGCTGCAGAATGTGCTAGCAGTTTAACAATGGCCTTAAACACCTAGTGGGATCCAATTTAAACCCATAAAAGTGAGGAAGTCCGGACTTGGAGCTTGTTCTACCTGTGTAGGCAGCCCTGTGTAGTAGCCGTGGCACAAGCCGGCTAGGAAGGTGTTGGGCTTTTTTTTTTTTTTAATCCATTAAACAATTGTTGTTTCTTTCCAAGGATGTGATTTTATGGCTCCTCCTATTTTGCACAGCAGGAAATTAAAAAAAATAAAATAGCCCAAACACGCAAGACACCTCAGATGCAAATTTTTTTTTGCTGGAATTACGCTGAATGGAGGAGCTGGGACTCCAGGTAGCTTTTCAAAAATGTCATAGTATTTGATGACTCTGAATGTAATAAAAATAGACAAAATCCATGCTCAGGCATCTGAAACCAGGACATCTGCCTTTGTGTGACGTGTGGGAAGACTAGTCACAAGTACAACCCCCTTTCTGCATTTACAGCCCAGGCCTGAGCACGTGCAGGTAATGGTTGTCTCACTTCTGGTGCGTTGCCTTCCCTCTTCACTTCATCTGCTGTAAACCTTGGTGAGATCCCTCTATCTTAGAAGGCTTCCAAACCCTGGAGGAGCTGGGCTGCCTATGAAGGACCCCAAAAGCCTAATAAACTTCAGAGTCACCCCTCGCTTTCTCCGAGCTCTCCTTTCTAGGGTATCCCAAGAGTCTCATCCCCTTGCTGAGGAGCGAGGATGGAGCTTTGTGAAGGTCCCACCACATCTCTGAGCCGTGCAGCAGCCGGTCCCAGCGCGGGTCCCTCCATCTGTGTGTGTGCACGCCTGTGCTAACGGGGAGGACGCTGCAGTAGGAAGAGTTTGCCAGACATGGCAGGCAGCTCTTGGAGTTTTCTTGGCAGGAGGCTGTGGAAAATGTTGGAAAGGAAAAAACGGAGCAAAGGCAGTCTGTAGCTCAGTCTGCAGCTCGGTCTGCCTCCAGATCAGACGTGTGTGCGGGGCTGGGGGCTCTGCATCGCGCCCGCTCCCCCTGCCCGTGTGAAATCCCCCCTCCATTCACCGCTCTACTTGCAATTCCGACGTGCTCCTAGTTTTTTTATTTATTTTATTTTGAGGGAAACAGTAGCTCTTTTGACAGCCTTCCGGGGGATAAGATGGGACAGACTGACTGCTTATCGGGAAAAGCCTTGGGGTCTTTGTCTTCCCAAACCCACCAACTAGCACGAAGCACAGCTTCCCACCAGCCTGAGCTGCTGTTTGTGTCGAGAGTCAGGGAGAGGGGTACAGTCGGCGTGGGCTGTCACTGTTTGAATAGGCGTGACTGGGCAGCGATCCCAGCACGACTTGGCCAAATAAGGGACTGGTTTTTGTCTTTTCATGCATGAGCCGGGACCTTTTCTGACCACAGGTGCCCGGGCCGTGGTTTTCCCTTCTGCTGGAAAGCAGCGTTCCCGGCAGCTCTGCTCCCCCCAGGCACGCACGGGGTGCCCGGCTGTCTGTCGGGGCAGTGGGGTGGGAGACAGCACAGCCCTGTTGGCTACTGCTAAAGAGAGGGAGCTCCAGCCTTTGTCACTGTCCTGGAGACATCTAGGCTTAGTTCTGATCAGCAGAAAGCAGCACCTCTCCTCTTGACTGGTCTGCAGATAGCGGACTGTGGGTCGGAGTCTGCCCATCCCCACATCAGCAGCATGAGGGAGGAGGCAGTTCTTGCTCCGTGGCATCCCTTTCCTACTGCACTGATGATTCTTTCCATCTTAAAACTGTTTTTGTGCTGGATTGCTCCCTTAGGGAGCAGTTGCTGTGTTTCAGCGGTGGGTTACACAGTCCCCGTGCGCAGAGCGGGCTTCAGTGAGTTAAGCTGGTAATGTCCTTTTGGATCCGAGAGGGAGAGGGGTGCTATGGAAACGTAACTTGTTATTATTATATGGGAATGAAATTTGTTATTTCGCTCTTCTGCCTCCATTTGTGATTACACCACAGAGCAATTTTTAGCCTTGGCTAGAAGGTGATTTAACACAAGAGCAAAGATGCAGCTTAACTCAGTGTCTGCCATAAATCCTGAGAAACGATGATGCCGTCTGAGGCTCGATGTGCCTTGAGAACCGGGCAAATGTTCTTCCTGCCAGCAGAGCTGGCTGATGTAAGGGCTGATTTATGAATGCGATACTTCTTGACGTGGCTGTGGTGTCCAAAGATTACCAAGGATGTTTACCGAAACCCTCCAGAGTCTCTGTATGGAGCCTAAAAAGGGATCAGGCTGAATTTACATGTCCTGCTGTGCCAAGCCTGCTCTTGGTAGCCATCCAGTCCCTGCGGCGCTCGGGGCAGAGGCAGGGGACGGGGCTGGCAGGGCACAGGGCACGCTGCTGCCGCCCGCTTCGCCCGCTGCACAGCACAGGAGAGCGGGCTCCGTCCCTCCTGCTTGCGGGGGGCACCCTGTCCGCAGTGTTGTGTTTGGCTTGGCCTTGCGGGGGGGGTGGGGTGGGGGTGTTCATGTGCTTCTTTCCATTTTAAACACAGCAAATTTGCTGGCGGTTTTGTATTTACCGCAAACACCCTCTTACACAATCACTCTCATGGGTTGTTGGGTTTTTTTTTTTTTATCTTCAGCTTATGAAGAACAGGGTAATTTTGTATTTAATCTTTAAATTCAGGCGTAGTCTGAGACAGTTGCCTGAACCTGAAGCGAAGCATCAGCCTCCCCAAAGGCTCCTCAGCCAGCGCTGTGCCAGAGAGGAGACTCTCAGCTTTGAGTTTCTGTTTCACTCAACAGAAAATGAAACAACAACAACAACAAAATCAATCTGTTTACAGTAGAAAAGAAAAAAATCTGTGAAGTGGAAAGGGTGTGATTTTTTTTTTCTTGTTATTTGCTCCAGTGACATCTGCCCTGTTGGATCTCTGAGGGTTTGTTTCTCCTTTCTTGGTGTGTGCTTTGACAACTGTGTGATACGCAACGGCTGTGGGTGTAAATGCCTGTAGTTAAGGTGACTTGTCAGTGGACCTGTGCCTGGGAACTTTCGGAGAAACCCTGAATTGAGGCAGATTGAAGCTGACTAATCCAGAAAAGATTTCCGAGAGGAAGAATCAGCTCCCGGGGAAAAGTCCCTTTGCTGCAGCTGTTTGAGTCTGGAGAGGAGGAGAGATGGGGCAGGCTGTGATGGGGACGACCTTCCTCTACCCACACTCTGTTTCCTGCAAGCCTTCGGCACCTCGGCTCTGCTCTGGGGTTGCTTTGGTGAAGGGGGCAGATGGGAGCACCACGGGATGCTGAGCTCCTGAGCATCGGTCCCAGCATGTGCTTGCGTGGGGAGGAGACAATAATTTAACAGGTTTTAGAGTTTGGTGTGCCTGTACATACTGACCTGGGAAAGAAATGTCTCTTGGCTTTGCATATGAAAATTAAATAAAAGTACGTAGGATAGGCTGCTGGTGGTGAGGTTCACCCCTGGGCACAGAGCCAGCACAAACACAGTCCATGAAACCACTTCAGCCTTATTCTGAGGTCTCGAGGGGGACAGAAGTGTTTTGCAGGCCTTGTTCTGGTCTTGTACGCGGGGGGAATGCTTAGCCCTGGCTAGCTGAACCGCAGCATCCTTCGCCTGGGACTTCTCGCCAGCTCTGCAGCGCGCAGCGTCTTGAACAGATGGAGAAATCAAACTGTGGACTCTGGGATGTCCCCTGCCTGCTCCTGCTAATGTCATTAAGAAATTGGGGGGTCGGGGGGGGAGAAGTGCCGCAAAAGCTGCAGGGAAGAAAGAATAATTAAAGGAAAAGGGTGGCTGTAGTAGAAGAAAAAATGCTGATTGTGAACCATCAACTGTCCGTGACTTTCCCGCTGTAAAAGGTTGAATGGTCCAGTCTGTGTATTTGTGCTGGCAGTGAGTGATCTCTGTAATAACAGCCATACCCTGTTTAGCTTTGCTACTATTTGGAGAATCTGTGCCAGAACTTATTGGAATCCCCCAGGCAGGCATTTAGAAGGTCTTTTAAAATTAGGGGGGAGGGAGCAGTGGGAGCTAAAACTCCTGCTCAGTCTCCAGAGAAAATGGCTTTGTTTTAGAAAAAAAATAAATCCACAGTAGGATGCTGAAGTGTGGTGAGATGTTTAATGCGACAGCTTTTAATGCGATCAGGAAAGGAATACCTCCCACTAGTATTTGCAGGTATTAAATCATTAGGAAGATTAGCAACTTGCAAGGCCTTTTTTTTTTTTCTTTTCCCTAGATAGTTTATTCCACATAATGATGTTTTTAAAAAAGGATTATAGGCATTGGCCCTGTGGTAGAAAAGAACAGACACTGTAGTGATCCTCTCTTTAACAGATCATAGACGTGACCTGTAGTCTGAAGTGAATGAAATGATCCTTCCTGTCATTCTCTCACAACAAAATCAGACCAACTGTGTCTCCAATATGAGTTTAATTTGAGGGAGAGACATCCCTTTCCCAAAGCTGATCAAAGAAAAGAGTCTGCAGAAACAGGCACCTCCCTGTGAGGGTGTGGGTACAGGTGGCCTGTCGCACCACCTCTGTGGCTTCTGTGGCTGGGATAACCGTCCTCTAGGGGACCTCTGAGCCTCAGTCCTGTAGGCTATTGAATGCTTGCTGTGATGTCCTCCTAGGTAGGAGGTAACGTATTCTTGACCTTGCGTTTGTTGTGTGTGTACACGTATGGATAAGGACATGGGATGATGCCTGGCACTAAGGTGTGGAAGTTGTGAAGGGTCAGGGTGTCTTTCCCCAAAGAAGCATGGAAATTCTCCCTAAGAAGCATGTACTTTCTGCTTTCTCAGCTGGTGATGGCTTTTGAATGCAGCCCCAGCCTCTCCACTCTGGGACTGCAGTGTGAGGTCTTCTAGGCAGCAAGTAGTAGGAAGAGTCTACAGTTGCTGAAGGTCTTTTGGGCTGCAGTAAAGCAGCACAGAAGCTGTGTTACAGCCAGCAGAGACAAGCCCAGGAGGGTCTTTGACTGAGCCAGAGGTCAGAGGTAAATTGCATTCATTGCTCTGGACAGGTGAAGGTCAGTCCATGTCAAGGGGGTAGAGTTGAGCTGAGGGGAGCAGTGTAAAAGCAGGTTATCTTGAGGTCAACTGCATCTTTCCAGGATAAGTTGATGACTTGACCGGAGCGTTCTTCCAGAGCTCTTTCCAGGGATCTGTCCTTTGGTCTCCACCCCGTACCTCCAGATATGTTGCATAGTGAATTTATCAGCCATTAGTATTTGGCAGAAGCGTGGACACTTTTTCATCCCAGGCAGATCATGTTCAAGCTTTGGCTGTCTCCTATCTGTAGTTTAAATTTTTCAAGCGATGGGTAGAGAGTTAGATGTGCAAGTCCTGTTTAACCCATGAGATCCAAACCCTTCCTTTCTGCAGCCTCAGGCTCATTTCGTTCCAGCTGTATCACTGCTAAAGGGTCAGTTGTGCACCCCTTGCATGTTGAACTGTTGGCATCTCTTGGTGTTCAACACATGGAAATGAGTGGGTCCCTGAGGTACATCTCTTGGCTTCAGGGCTGAATTTGTCCCATCGTTGCTTGACAAGTTTCATCCTAAGATTCCCTCTAGTTCTTGTGGGTTTGTCTTTTGCTTTTCTTAGCAGGAACATTTGTTGGCTGTTTTGAGGGTTAAGCAGGGAAAGGCCCATCTCCCCTGATGAGGTAGATATGACTGAAACCCGGAGTTTAGCTGATGGGGATGCAAAGAGGGCTAAAACCGGGATGGGTTTGGAGAAGGACACTGAGTAGACTCCTGTGCACAGTGGTCCAGAAAAGAACAAGAAATTTACATCATCTGGCACATGATCTGACTTGATGAGGACCTCCACAATGCTAGCAGCGATGTCTGCAGACACTGAGCCTGACAGCCCACTGAAGAACCACAAAGCATGGCCAGTGATCAGAGCAAACCTCCTCTGATGGCTACTAGGTGATGGGTCTGACCTGGTCGGACCTGCTGGAGGAGCCTCAAGAGAAAGGAGATTTCATCTTCCCAGAGCAGCACAAGGAGCTGTCAGCTCTTTGACTGCAACGGCAGAGACTTTCTTCTGGAGGTCTCATGTAGGGGACAAATGGGTTATTGTTTCCCACGCCTGTTCACAAGGTCTTCTCGAGGGGCCAGGTCTGTGGCAGAGCTTGGGTCCCAGCTGAGGCCCAAGCAAGTGGTTCATTTCCCTTTGTACCTACTTTGGGGCCTCTGAACATCAGCATTTTTTAGAGCATAAATATTCTGACTGCATCACAGAAGACTTTCTAATGCTAAAAGGAAGCAGCCCAACGACACGGATTATTAATACCAGAAGCACGCGAATGCATTTTGTACTGGGACCAGCAGGTCTGTGTTGGGTTCTAGTTGCTTTTGGTTTTCAGAAGGAAGATGTTTAAGGATCTATAGTGAACGTATTCCAAAAATATTCAGGGCAGAGCCCTCCAACCCAAACAACCATATTTGAAAAAGTACAAGGGAGCTTATATTGGTATCGGCACCAGGACACGGGGATTAAGGAAAGGCCTGTCCTTTGGCGTCCTGTAAACTATTTCCATTTGCTGTCTGTCTGTCTGTCCAGTTGCAGAGCAGACTGGCTCTGGGTTTTTACTGTGCCCTGTGATTTATGGCACATAACGTCAACCAAAGCTGCTGTTTAATGAATTCCTTGAGTGTTTCTGTTCCAATAGGGATTCATGGGCCTGACTTTGAATTATGGTGTCCTTGTGCTAGAGGGATGTTTACAATGGAACAGGAGATTGGAAGCCCTTTTTTCCCTGGGAATCATGGAAATACTGTTATCTCAAGGCTCAGGAGGACCTGCGATGCACAGAGACCACCCGAGATGCGGGGCCACCTGCCACCAGAGCACCTTTGTCTCTGATCAGACTGCACACCTCCATTGGCTTTAGGCTGTTTAATTAATGAGTGTCTTTTCCCCTTCCCCCCCACCCCCCCTTCCTTAAATCAAGGAAGCCTAGGTTTGATTCTAAATCTTTGTCATTGCCCAGCAGACTGGAATGTGAACTACATATTTAGACAGTTTCTCCGAAAGGGTTTTATTTAGCTGATAGACACAGCAACTCCTGCAGAACTGCTGCCTGGATCCCTTAATGAAACACATATTTAGACCTTTAAAACAACAGTCCCAGATTGTTTCTGTATTTGATAAAATGTATTTGAGGAAGAAAGTCCATTTGGAGGCAAAATATCTGTTTGTCTGTATGTGTGTCTGTGTATGTCTGTCTGTCTGTCTATCTAATTTCAAACCTAGAATATTGTAACACCCAGGGGTCCAGGGAGCGTGAATTGAACCAGGAAAGGAAAGGAGATGCTTTAGGAGCTAGCATAGATGATACTTGTTAGAGTTACGCTCAGAAGTAGAAGAGATGCTGCAAACCTAGAACCTTGGCCAACGTTTCAGAAGTCACCCCTGATGTGGCAAGCCCAGCCTGAAACAGAGGGAGGAGATCAGGGTTTCACGGGAGCTGTCATCTGCCAACCCACAACCCTTCTGCTGGGCTCGGCACCCAATGGGACCCCCACGCCAGCTCATGGGTCACAGCAGCCTGGTAGCACCTTTCTCTGGGCCACCTGGAATCGTGGTATCTTCAGCCTGATGGATAGCAGAGCCTTGCCCTTGTTGCTGCTGAGAGAATATCCCTTCGCGAGGGCCTGCAGGCTTCTCTCTGCTTGCTGTAGTGCAGGACTTGTTTCCCTTATGTACTCATTTCACTTCTTCTCCTCCTGCTGCTGGTACAAGCTGCCAAACGCTTTGTTTCTTCCTCCCCCGTAGATGTGTCTGCATCCTCTGCTGTTTGTGTTCCTGCTTTCCTTTAGAGGCATTTTTTTCTTCCTTTTTTTTTTTTTTTTTGGTTGAACGTCAGTTGCATTTTTATCATATTTGGATGCTGTGAGCTCGGGATGGCTGCGCAGCGCGGGGCGAGGGGGAGGACACGGATAACATCCCCCGTCACTCACCGGCACCACGGCTCTCAGGAGCAGACCAGGCTGGCTGAAAACCGGTGCCCAAAGGGTTTAACCAGCAGACCTATAGCTTCTCCTGCTCTGCAGACCACGGTGGGAAGCAGCCAAGCCTCCCTCCGGCTCTTCTGGTGCTCATTTTGCTGTGGCAAATACTGCTTTTCGGAGGTGACTGTGAGAAACGGCCCTTGTCTTTGTCTCTCTGTGGGGTTTTCTTTAATACAGGAAGAAATTGGGCACCAGGAAGAAATGTGGACCCCAAGCCCAGCCAAAGTCACTCGAAAGAGACCTCATAGAGGGGAACGCTGGTCCTGGTGGCCAGTGTCAGCCTGGCAAGGCGGCGGATGTTGGTCCCACAGTCTCTCTGGGTGGGAAGGGGAGCGGAGCACTGGGATGGGGATGGAGCAGGGCACCGGGATGGGGATGGGGACAGGGATGGAGCTGTGCTCCGGGCTGGAGCCGGACAAGCGTTACATAACGCACCGCTCCGCTCCCGAGACACGTTCAAATGATTAATTGGAGGCTCTGGCAGCCGCTTCCCTGTAATAATATTTTAAACATTACTTTTCCACTGGTCCTTGCCAGCGATCGTTATTTTGCGCTGTGGAGGCTGTAAAATTTCACTTCAAGGATGGGTTTCACTCCCGTTACAAAATGTGTCTGGAATGTGCAGATGTTTCCTTTGGGGAATAGCGAGCCAATCCGCTCTAACACATCATCCCCATGGGGAGGACTCAACGTGCTAAGCAGCCCTATTCACAAAATCACAAACAAACACACACACACACACACAGAGCCCTGTGGAGCTGTACCCAGGTTGGGAATGTCACTCAAAGCCCTGTTGGTGTAGAAAGCCCAAGGGTCTTGGCTGGAGCTGCAGAAGGCTTTGGTCTGGGCTGCTGCTGGGGTGCAGGGACACATGGTCTGGTGGCAGAGAGGTCCCACTCCCCAGCCCCCACGGGAGCCCCCACACGTGGCGGTGTTTCAGTCGGCTTTTAGACAGTGCCACATATTGCTGTTTTCCAGAGACGGATTGGCAAAACTAGGAAAACTTTGGCTTCCTGGATGCAAAATAACATCCTGCAGGTATCCAAGGCTGTGCATGCCAAGGATGGAGAAGAGTTGCTGTAGATGCGCCAGAGTTAGAGAAAGCGGAGAGATGGGATTTAATTGGAAAAAAAGAAAAAGTTTGCATGGAGTGAGGAGAACACTGAAATAGGCTTTTTATGGAACAGTCACTGGTGAATGGGAGCCCCAGCAGCTGGGACTTCAAATTAAGGCTGTAACCATCCCTGAGGAATATCTTGTGGGGCTGGTCCTGTTTTTGTAGGAGGATCCAGGAGATTGCTCTGTGTGAATTTCTCTTTCAGTATCATCATTACTGCACGTGATGGGTGAAGTTGTTTGGGGCATCAGCTCCTTAAAGAGGACCATTTGTAGGGGTTGTCTGTTGTGCATGCAGGGATAAGTGCCTGGAGCAGATATGCTGCGAGTGCTCCTGACGAGTGCTCCTGACGTCCTCCTGCTCTGCCTGCTCCCCTCTGCTCTGAGCCTTGTGCCTCCTGCAGAGCTTGTTCCCATCTCTGCAGGTCAGGACCACCAGTCTTTCAGGGATGGGTGCCGTCTTTCTGCAGTTCCAGATGGTATATCTGGACTGTCTTGATCTGCATCAAGCCGTGTTGCATGAAAACCTGCCTCTAGTGTTGTGAGAGTGCTTTGGGTCCATAGCATCTCTAGGGAGAACCTCATTTGACAGATTTTGGTGATGGGGTCTGCCTTGATCCTGATGTCTTAATCAATGTACAGGGCTACCTGGCCTTATCCCCTGCATAAAGCCCTAGAGGAGAGATGAAGGCAGTTATGGAAAATAAATATAGAAGGTACAGTACAGGAAAGAGCGATGTTGGTAGTGGTGACTGACTCAAGTCTGTCAAACACTGATGAGCAAAAGAGAGCAAGGAAAAGCCTGTAGTTAGCGAAGTTGAGAAGAATAAAGATTTTTTCAAGTACATTGGGAACAAAAGGAATTAAATAATACTGGTCTGTTAATAGAAGGACATGGTCAATATATCAATGAAAATACAGAAAATGCAGGACTTCAGTAAATATTTCTGCTTTCTATTTGGAAAAAAGCCAGGTGATGTATTTGTATCATATGAAGATGATGAAACACTTTCCACTCCAACAGTAACTGAAGAGGATGTTAAACAGCTGCTATTAATGTTAGACCTTCTTAAACCAGCAAGTTCAGATATTTTGCATCCAAGAATTTTAAAAGCTCTGGCTGAAGAGCCCTCTGGGCTAATAATGTTCCCTTTTAGTGGGTTTGGGGGCAGTAGGGAAATTCCCAAGGACTGGATGAAAATTAACATGGTGCCAGTGTTAACAGAAGGTAAGTGGGATGGTACAAACATTTATTAGCCTGGTGCCCTGATTTTCTAGCCCAAGGAGAAACAATACAGTACATAGCACGGACATCAGCTAGAAGTTAAAGGGGATAGTGTAATTAGTGGCAATCAATGTGGAAAATTCACTTATGGAAAATAGATCTCATGAACCTCTGCATTTTAAGTAAGTTTACAGATGGAGTAGATGAAGATGATGATGTTGATGTAATACACATATGACTTCTGTAAGGTATTTGACTCAATGTCACATATATTTGTCAGAAATTGGAATGAAAAAAATCAGCACTACATATATTAAAGGGATTAAATACTGGCTTCAGAACGTAAGAATAAATTGGACTCATCATGAAGAGCTGTGCTGCAGTGGAGTCTTCAAGATTGATTGCTGGCTGCCTCCCTGGTGGATTTGTCAACAGAGTGGAGGAAAACAAAAAACATTAGTGATTCTGTACTGAGGGTGCCGAAGCACAGAGGAGGAAACGGAGCTCTGCTTTGGTTGGAGACTTGGTTACAGAAAGGAGCAAAGATGCTGCCGAGTGTAAGATCATACCTTTGAGACCAAGGAAGACAGGTCTGCTGTGTAGGATGAGAACCTTCCTCTGGAAGGCAAGCACTTGGTCAGGGGATGTGTGGTAGTCAAGCATGGAATGAAGGATATGGCCAGCAAATGATTAGTGCAACCCAGGGATGTGTAAGCAGGGAACTATGGAGCAGAGGAGTTGTATTTCCTGGAGTCCTCACCTCATGGAGATAGGGATGCCCTATGTGAAGGACTGTCTCCTGTGAGGCAGCTGGTGTTTGCTGCACCAGCGAGAAGGTGTAGGTGACTGCAGTGTGGGGAGTATTGCTGGTTAAAATAAGGAAATGTAATAGAAGAACCCTCAGTTTAGTGGGCAGGTGGAGTGAATCCTACTCCTGGAACTCAAGCTAGGCAAGTTCAGACTCGAAATAAGCCTGACTTACCAAAGACAGTGATGGGCATCCCATCCCTGGGAGTCTTTATGTAAAGATGGAAACGTTCTCTAGAAGGACAGGGAAACGCTTGCCCGGGCTTCATGCAGGAACTGATTATGAAGAGCTCTATGGCTTGTATAGGATTTGTTGGGATAAATGATCCCATTAAAAACATGTGGGTCATTCGCCTTGCTTTTTGTTAGGGCAAGAAGCAGACTGCCAAGAGGGAAGGGTTAGTAGCTTTGTGTCCTGTCTCCCCCTTTCCACAAACTGGCTCAGGTATTGGGTAGGTCCCAGGGCTTCAGAACATCTGGAGATCCTGTCCCTCACTGAGGAGACCACAGAAAGCAGACATAACATCAGGATCGCAGGGAAAACGCAAACTGGATTGTGCTGCAGCTGTGGTTTGGCCAGGTCTTGGGTCCTGAACATGATGCACTTTTCTTTTTCCTCCAGGCTCCCCTGGTTTGTGGATTTTCTGTCGCAGGCAGTGGGCTGTGAACTCTGTGGTTGTGCTCAACATCTTTGTTTTCGCAGAGCAGGACCATTTACTTTGTGCTGTTTTTAAACCTATCAAGTGCTAAGGCGACTGCTCCAAAGCCCGGAGTTTTCTCTCTGGAGAAGAAGAAAAGAAGCGAGGGGCTCAGCATCCCTGCAGAACAGGCTGTGCTGCAAAATGGTGCTGAAAGTTGTTCTCCATCGCTGATAACACTCTGCCAGACCTGGACCTAGTTGAGTCTTCCTGGTCTCTACTTGTCCTTTTCCTTGCCTCAGCTATTTTTAGTTAGCATCCCATGCTTGGAGCTGAAGGGTGTTGGTGAGAGCTTGGAACAGGGAGTCTCTTAAATAAAAAGAAAGGTTGTTGGTGTAACATATCGGAGATGAAGATCACTTGACAGACAGGGCTAAAATACACACAGAAATGTTTTTCTTAAGCAACCACCCAGGAACTTGGAAAACTTGCTCGTCTGCTAGAGATTGCTGTTAGCTAAAGGTCAGACAAATTTGTACTGTCAACTCCGAAAGGGAAAGTGTTTGAGGGAGTGTTATTGCCCGTGGGAAGCAACTGTTGAGATCCAGCTTCAGGGCCCACGTTACCAGGGGCGGGTGGAAAGGTGGGTCCATTCTGGCACCAAGGTGTCAGAGCCCAAGGAGCCCGGCTGGTGGCACCCCTGGTCATCTCTGCTCCCCTCGTCCCACCGGAGGCACAGGCTGGGGGATTTTGGAGCAGGACCTGGGGGGCTGGAGCTCAAACTTGTGCAAATGACTGAGGAGGAAATGGCCACAAAATCTTTGCAGTGGGTCCGCTCACCTTTGTGCTGCTCTGGAAGGTCCGAAGGGAGGAGTGTGTTGTGCTCACCCCAGGTTGCTCCCACACCTGGAGGGATAAAGGGACACGGTGACACTGTCCCTCAGCCACCTCGTGGCATTTGGCCATGAGACCTTCCCTGTCTGTCCTCTCACTGTTTTGGATCCAGGGTGCCCCATTCGCCTCCGCTTTACTGCCATGCGTGGGTGGCTTTGGCTGGTAGATGACGTTACTCCTAAATCCTCAGTCCTTCGTGAACCCCCGTTAAAGGCGGTGTTTTGCTGCAGCCTTTGCTTTGTTTTCCTCTTGTTTGTGCTGTCGGTGCCGTGCCGTGCCTGACAACGTACTGACTGTTCTCCCAGTGTGAGAAATGAGGGAAGAATTTCCCAACTGTTTGAAGAAATTACATTTGATCTGATACTTCCTTATCAGTCTCACTCTCTCTCAGCTGGCTTGAGCCCTCAAGTCAACTGGGAAGTGACATTAAGTTTTTTACAAATCTCTTCAGGGCATTTCAGATGATCAGATGGTCCCTGGCTGATGGCTCTCGTGCTGTAATGATGCCTACGTTGTTCTACTGTTCCTTTTGGGATATAAAACACGGGTGCCCCAGAAGGTTTCCAAGGAATGGGCTATGCAAATATTTTTTCACACCGTGTCAGCGTTTGCAAACTGGATGTGTGCTTTGGAGAAGACTTTCCTGGAGTTCTCTGCATCTCTTGGCTTCAGCTCCTGTATCAGCTCAGTGAAGTATCGCTGAGTATTGTATTCGACAGCATCCAGAGCCCCCTGCATCCTGTGAGCATTGCCTGTGGCTCTCGTTTTGTTGTGTATAGCAGAGCTTACGGTGCTGGGAAAAAATAGCATTGTGGTTTTATTATTTCTCACAGAGAAATAATATCCCTAGAGGATAGCTATCCAAGCAAAGGGCTTGAATTATTGGCTTATTAAAATAAATACAAATAGAATAATAAAAGAACAGGACCTGAAGATTATCTACTCCATCCCCTGCCCCAGTGGGGAATTAATGTCAATACCTAAACATTTATTGTAAACTCCTCACTTTATGTGAGAAAGATTAAGCACTTAGTAGCTCAGCTGTGTAATTCCTAAATTACAGCTTACAGAGGGCTCACTTTTCATGGTAAAATAAAATGTCACTGGGCTCTGAACATGCTGACTTGGAAACACTCTGGGTTTTCAAGAGACCAGAGCTGGGCTTTGGAAGAGCTGTGTGTTGGCGTGCAAGGCCACAAGACCTGGGGGCTCCCTGGACTCCTTGGCTTTTTAGGGGAAAAGTGGATATCTGTGTGTAGAGTGGTTGGATTGGGGCTACAGACATCTAATATGCTCTGCTTGAGCTCTGCCATGTGTGCTGGGAAGATACGTGCTTTTATCGCATCTTTGGTTTCTTTGCGAACTTTCCATGAAACAAATGTATATTTGCGGGGCTGACATTTGGCTGGATGAAATTGCAGACAGCTTGTTTACGTGCAGCACCAATTATGGACGTTAACTTTATTTAAATATTTGGGTTGCTGCTTTCCCAAGCTGAAGGTCTTCCCTGGTCTCGTCTTTTAGTGGGATGTTGCAGAGGCAGAGCAGGGCTGGGTGATGCCTGATGTTTCAAGCTTTATTTTATACCACATGAAATCACCTCTTGGCAGTGGAGGGGAGGACCACGTCCAGCGCCAGCTCAGGTCAATGCTGGCTCCTGGTTGCTTGGGTGGCTTGGAAGGTGGGACCTGGCATGAAGAGCCTCTCTGGTGATTGTCCCCATAGCCAGCTCCTTTGTCACCTCAAGTGCCCTACAGCAGCTCTTGCTGACCTCCACAAGCACAGGAGGCCCCTGGTGACTCCCCAGTGCCCTCCTTGCCTTTGGCTCCATTGTTTCGGTGTTGGGAATGAGGAGATGAAGTCAGTGGAAGTCTAAGAATAACTTGTAAACCGAGCCGTGCTGCGGGTCCCTGCGCAGACAGCAGCGCTCCGGTTCCTGGGAGCCTCTTGTGTGAAAAAGCCCCCACCCAGCCCTCCTGGCCGGGGAGGAGAGGGATGGAGCGCATGATGCCATTGCCTACGAGCCAGCCCTGCCAGAACATGACGTCGCTTCATGAGGTAACACGTCCCCTTTGTTCGAGTGGCTTCATCCCTGATCTGACTTTATAACCATATTTGGGAAAGTCTGCGAAAAGCTGCTGGCTGCAGGGATCCAAGGAGCTGCTCTTTGAGTCTCAGCTGCACTGCAGACAGCTCCCACCTGGAGGATCAGGACACCCTGGCCATGATTGGGATGCCCTGACTGTGGTGGGGATGCCCTGGCTGTGGTGAGGATGCCCTGGCCGTGGTGGGGATGCCCTGGCTCTGCATCCCTGGCTGTGGTGGAGATGCCCTGGCTCTGCATCCCGCAGATTTATGCAGCCTCACCTCCTCTATCTGCTCCAGGGATGGGGCCTGGGCACAGGAGCAGAGGGAGTGTGGCCAAGCAGCATCTGGGTAGGGACTGTGGTGTCACCTGAGCTCTCAGCTTGGTCTCATGCAGGGTTCAGGGATCAGTCTTTCCCACGCTGCTTGAAGCACAGGCTCTCGCAGCCCCTTTTCCTCAGGCACCAGCAGAGACACAGCCACCCACTGCCCAGCTTCAACCCTGAGCTCACCCGCTCTGCCGAGAGCTAAGGGAGTGTTTTACACCTCCCTGTGGGCAGCCACCTGCCTTTCAGAGGGGTCGTGAAGAACCTGTGGCCCCAACCCAGCGAGATTAATAGGATTTACTCCTACAAATCTGAGGGTGACATTGTGCTGGTGCTCCAGGAGAGGCTTGTGGCAGGATGAGGCAAGGCAGTGGGATGAGGAAGGAGCATTGCTTCATCCCGTTGCTCAGAGGGGAGCGTGCCGTGGTGGAGTGACCTGCTCGTGGTCCTGCAGCGAGTCTGCAGCCGAGCTGGGAGTTCCATCTGGGTCTGCTTCACGTCAAACCCAACTGTCTCCTGGCACAGCTGCCTTGCAAGGGCATATGTGAGAGTGCTTTGTAGTTCCCCCAGGAGAGCACAAAGTGTACAGAACATTGCAAAAATGCTTGTATCCTTGCCTTACATTTTCATATCAACAATTACGATTTTGCTGCGGGAAGAAAAACACTCAGTTTTTAGATGAATATTTGTGAAAAAGTCTTTTGGGGCGAATTCCTTAGCAAGAGCTAAGACTTGGGCCAGCATTTGAAACTCATAAATTGAAAATGAACAAATAAATTGTCATCGTGCTGCGACAGCCTTGGGGAGACGAGGGTGCTCGCCGCCATCTGCCAGTCCCAGCGTGTGGCTCCCTCTGCTCGGGACTCGCTCTCGGCAGCTGCCGGGGTCTCCCGTTGAGCCTTCCTTTCCCTGGGTCAGTCTCTGCATCAGCCTCTCCATCTCTGCGTTTGCTCCCAGACAGCCTTGCTGTTCTTTAGAAGCTCATTCTGCAGTGGGGTTCCCGGGCACAGGGATGAAATGCAGCCTCCTCTGGGAAGGGTTCATCAGTTCACCGTGACCCACAGCTCCGTGGCTCTGGGAAAGACAGGGGTGAAACCCACCAGCAAAAGGCTTCGTGTCCCGCTGCAGCTCTCGGAGGTGATGTGTGGTGGAGCTGGAATCCCTTTGCCTCGGAAAATCCCTGCTTCAGTGTGATTGAAACCAGTAGCTGGTGATGAAGATCTCCATATGCTGTCGCCCTCCTGTCTGTGCTGAAAGGCTGAGAGCTCATCGTGCAGGAGAGCTGTTGAGACTGTTCCTCCCGGCCTTGCCAGACGGGGTGTCCCTGCACCTGGTACAGGACGATGGCGTTGGTCCTCATGCCCGGCATAAAGAAAAATCTGTGGTTTTCAAATTTCCACAGCCACTGTGTCAAGAATCTCTGTTCCCCCCTCCTCTGCACGCAAGCAGCGTTACTTCTGCTGTGCTTCCTAGGAGAGGTGCAAGCCAAAAGACAAAAAAAAAGGGAGCAGATCAGCAAAAAACCTGTAATTTTTCCTGGCTCAAGCATGCAAAAACACATAGGGTTTTTCCTCCTCTTTTCTGGAAAGTCTATTATGTACGTCAAGCCGTACCAGCACAGCACTGCTCCATGAGGCACCACGCTGCCTTTAATTCCTGAGACCGGGGAAGTGTTTGCCATGGTAACTGGGAAGGCAGCATTTTGGCCTTGCAGGCGACCTCTCGGGCAGTTTGCTGCTCTGTCGGCTGACAGAGGGCTCTGGAGGCAGTGGGCTTCGTTGGGTCTCACAAGCCATCCGGCATGTTCCTCTGTCACTTGGCCTCTCTGGTTGCAAGGTCTGGAATGGTGGAGCCTGTCTTTCGGTGGGGGTGAGAAATGGGAGCGTTCCTGGGCTTTGCTGGTGTTCTCTGCACCTCGGTTTGCTGCTCGCTTGGGTCATTGCTTCTCCTTCATGGTTGCTGCAAAGCTTTAGCCATGAGAACTGCCGGGGACAGAGCACCTTTGTATTCACTGGTGGATGTTTGGATGAAGCACGTGGAGTTTGTTGAGATCAGAAAGGGGGAACTGTTTCCACTGGAAGATGTGCTTGGGAAAGAGAGGACTCAGGCAATCTGGGAAAGGCTCTGGAGTCATTAGTGGGGCAGAGAAGATAAATAAGAGCAATTATTCAATGTTTACAGTGCAGAAATTGGCGGTATCCAATGAAGTGGTGCCTCTACCATGTTTCAACAAACTAACGAAAGTACTTTTTTTGTAAAGTATGTGAATTAGGGCGTTTGTTGCTGTAGACTCTTGTGGAGCCCAGACTGGATCAGGAAGGAGTGGACAGTGTCGTGGTGGTGGACAGTCTGTTGGTGGCTGTTAAATTCAACTGTCCGATGTAGTCTGTGGCTCTGAAGGTCCTCTGTTGCTGGATGCCAAGACTTGGGAACCTTGTTGGGGAAGGATGGCTCGCTAGGAGCTTTGCTTGTGCATCTCCCTCAACACCCAGTACTGACCAGTGTTGGAGATGGGATATGGGGCAGGATGGACCCTTGATCCCAGGGACAGAGCTGTTGCTACATCCCTGCAACCATTCCTGCTTTTTAAACAGTTTCTGGACCAAAATGGGGCCCATCCTTGTCCCTAGCACACATAGTTTGCTCACACAAACATGAGGCAAACTTATTTCTGGGGGGGCTGTCCTGGATGAGGGAAGACTCTGTGAGTGATGGAGGCTTGTGGGGAGAGCCCAGCCTGGCTTATCCACAGGGAGAAAACGATTTTGCCCAAAGGACAGGGTCTCTTTGTTGCAGATGCTCCATGTACTCCTCCTGCGTGTCCTGTTGGGCCAGCCCAGCCCAGGAAGATGAGCTGTGAGATGGAAAAGCTTTTCCCTTGTCTGCAAGGGGACCCAGCAGCCTGGAGGGCAGACGCTTTATCCCTATTGCACTGCTGCAGGCCCCTTAGTAGCCACTGTAGAGGCTCCCGTGCAGACTCTGGATGGAAATACGACTGTACCGCAGCTGCCATCTTTCCCTAACACCTCTGGAGCTTCACTGACCCACAAAAATCTTAGCTTTTACTGCGTCTTACAGACCTGGAGACTTTTCTACCGAACCGCCGCATCTCTCCCAGCCTGCACGCAGGCCCCTCTCTGCACAGACGCTTCTCTCCGTCTGTGGATGCTTTTCCCATTACTGTTCTGGCCGGGCTCCACGCACCAAAAGGGCTGGGGAAGGCACAAGCCAGCACTGCCCCCCCTTCCCTTCCCTCCCTTTTTTTGTGAAATGAAGGCAAAGCGGGCCCACAAATGACATAATGAGAGCATGACATCAGGCTTGGCAGGCGGAGGCGTGCTATACTCTGCTCAACATTATATGTTCTGTGGAATTAGGGAAAAAAACCAGCAGTGCACCAAAAAAAGCCTGTCCACCACAGCGCTGCAGAAATAAACCCCTGGCTGCCCTGGGCTCGCAGCTGTGGGGCCGTGGAGCCCGTCTGAGCATCGTGAAGGGATAAAGCCCTTCTGCTCGCTTCCACCAGCAGCTGCTGGAGGGCAGCAGCCCGGCGAGAACACGCCAGCTCTTGATGCTTTTCACCCCCAAGAAGTTACCTGGCCCCCGTCTGCAGGAGATGTGTTTGTGCCTGATCCATCCTCTCACTCTCCGGGAGATGGGATGCTCTGAGCCCCGCGCTACACGCAGCTCGGGAGAGGATCACTGGTGCACCCAGCATCACACGGGGAGTTGGTAGCAGAGCTGGGATGGAGCTGAAGGCTCCCGAGGCTCAGGTTGACGCCCTCGTTACCAAATGTTCCCTCCTCCGAAGCTTCACCTTCCCCCCATGACCAACTCCACTTCCAGAAGAAGTTTTTTTAAAAACTTCCTTTGCTAGGCTTGTAAGTAAAAAGTGTGAGTATTTGCTGTGGCACTTGGGGAGCTGCAAGGGGAGCTCTCTGTAACACATCTTTCACACGCTTCTTGTTCTACACCATAGTTGTTGGTAGGTTTTGGTGCCCCTTGTCCCACAGAGGTCTATGGAGAAGTGGGCCAGCCTCCTCTGGCATTAATTGGCTCCATTTTACAGGTGTGGAAACTGAGGCAGGATCGAGAAGTTGTGTCTTGCCCGTAGCTGCCCTCTTCCAGGCAGCACAGTGTGTTCTCAAAATTCCCTGTGGCACAAATAAACTAGATTTTTCTTTCTTCTCGTGGAGAGGGCGGCAGTCTGTGTGCACAGTGCATTTCAATGGAGAGCCTTGTTTTCTGCTGGCTTCAGCTCTGCTTTGAACCTGCTCCGAATTTCCTCCAGCCTGGCAGTGGGCTGGGAAAATACAGTCGTGGCATTTGTGGCACCGAGAGCCTGAGCTCTGTCCCGCAGCCTTTGCGTTGGGTTTTATTGCTCAGTATTTCCTGATTATTTTCTTTTTTTAAATTTTTTTTTCCTGCAACCTAGCTTGGTTCACGGCCATCTTTCCCATGCCAGGAAGGTATAATATGATTTTCCATACAAGTTGGAGAGGGACCAGTGGGAGAAGGCAAGCAGGCGGCTGGGAGCCCAGCTCACCGACGCGTGGCTGGAGGTGGCATCTGCCACCATTCCCGGCTTCTCCAAGCTGTCCTGTCAGCAGGAACTCTGCTTCCCTTGCAGTCTCTGCACCAAGGAGGTCTGGGGACCTTGAAAGCTGGAAGGTTTTATACTGGTTCCTCATGAGATTGTGTAGGCAAGGGTAGAAAACGGCAAGGGAATTGTGCTCTGGTCTTACATACCTGTGTGTTGCCATCTAGTGCCTGGTCTGGATGGAGGGCAGCAGCTTCTCTGCAGGACCTGAAAGGGTGTTCAGGCTGTGGAAGAAGGATGGTGGGGGCCAAGGTCTTGGGATCCCTTGCAAAGCATGCCAGTTGTGGTTAAGTGACAAAGTATCAGAGTATAGACAAAGCTTGGATTAATTATAACCTCCAAGGGTTCGGAGCGTCTCTGAAGCAGCCTTGCCTGGGAGCTGGGCCCCAGCTTTCTCCTCTGAAGCCCACTGGTGGAGCTTCTCTGTGTGCTCGGCTCTGGGGTCAGTATTAGCTTTGGATGACAGTGACAGGTAGATGGATGAACTCAGATGATACCATCTGGCAGCATCGGCTTGGTGATGGTGTGTGCAGAATGACAGCCAAGTTGTACGATCAGGAGAAGAGGGAAAAGGCGCCAGGAGCCCTCTCCAGCCCCTGCACCGTGACACTGTGGAGTGTCACTGGGGCACGACAGTGCTGCTGCCCCAGAGAGGCACATCCAAGTGGCCTGATGCCCTCACCCACTGTCCTGGCCATACGAAGCAGCACAGTCCCTTGGGCAAATCAGAGGGTCGAGGATTGTCGCTTGGTAGTTTATGGGGTACAGCTCCTCCTGGCCCTTCCTGAAGAAAACCCACTGGCTGCAGCCACAGTACGAGGCCTCCTGCACCTCTTGAGTCCCCGCTGGATCACTGGTGTTCACCAGGAGCTCCTTCCCCCATGCCTGCCGCTCAGCAGGCAGTGACATCTAGTGTCAGCCCAACACACTGTGTGAAAGCGGCACTGTGGGGAATTACTGCCCGTATTTGCCTTTTACACATTTGCTGAGGCTGCAGGGAGCAGCTCTGCCACTCTGCATCTTCCTGGAGCAGGTACCAGGTCACAGTCAGCCCTGGTCCTGCTCTCAGGTCAGACTGAAGCTGACTGACCTTTGGAAGTCGAGGATTTGGGGTCTTAGCCTTCAGTTATCTCAAGTCTAAAAGCTTTCCCTGAGGTGAAATGGAAATGTTTGCAAAGGGATGTTTGCAAAGGGCTGGGAAAGCTCAGGACCAAGCCCTCCATGCCTGTCACTGTGGCAGAGGATGGAGAAGAGCAGGCCTTCTGCTGGAGAACTCTGCTGGAGTTCTTCCCCCCCTACCTGGGAAGTAGCAGGATGGGAGAGATGAAGAGAAAGCTGTAGAGAAGGCGTTTGGGCTTGGGGCTGGCTGTCCCAGTAGCCTGCATGGCTCGGATGCCCACTTGCTGATTGTGCCATCTGTGATGCTGAGAGCTTCACCCTGCCCTTCATGTGCTCTGCTCCATGCTGCCAAGCAGCACTTTTTAAAAGGCGCTTTGAAATGCTGAAGCCATGATTTTCTAGCAGCAGAGTGGTTGGGTTTTGAGGTCTCTCTCATCTGGGTAAGGAGCAAGAAGGCTTCAGAGCTGAAACACCATTTCCTTCTGTCTTGGGCTTGAGGTGCTGCCTAAAAAATAAATGGGTTTTATAAGCCATAAAAATAAAAAATAACCTGGGTTATTTCCAAGTATTTCGAAGAGGAGAAACTGCTTTACTGGTCACCCTGGTAAGGTGACTGGTTGGTGGTCTGGTCCTTTCCAAATCTGGTCAAGTAACAGAAGGAGGTGCAGAGGCAGAGGAGTACATTTTATAGAAAATGCTCAAGGAGAAGTGGAACAGGGGCCTCCCTGAGGAAGGATCTGACCTGGCTGCCAGCATCTGGGATTCCAGTCCAAGCTGGTCTTGTGTGTTTGCCTTGCAAGTGGGGACTGGAGACAGGTTTGGAGGTGACTGTCCTGTCTCCTGTGCAGAATGTGACTCCCGTGTGGTCTGTGTCACTCCAGCAAAGGATGCTCTGTATTCTTTAACTATTGTCCCAGCTACACCGAGACAAAAGAACACTGGCTGGGTCAGATATTTTTGCTAGCATCCTTTCTTTAAGTGTATTTGCTGAGCTTTATTTTGCACATTTCTTGGACTTCTTTATTAATGTTGCTGGTGAACTCTTCTGAATCCACTCTCAGCTTGGCAAAGAACTCCTGGACAGCAAAATCAGGGAAAATAAACTCAAGCCTTTTAAAGAGATATCCATCCCTCTTACTTATCCCCAGAGTTTCCTGGAATCATACCTAATTTTCCTTCCAGTTTGGCAGAATTCTTTTCATTTGGATAAATGAAGTTTAAGTGTCAGATCAAACCAAGTATTTATTGATTAGGGGATAAAAATAAGAGGTGAGACAGCAGGGAGAAATTACGGCAGTTGCTTGTAGGAAAAAAGGTGGGAAAGGAGGTGGGCAGGGGAATGTCTGTGTTGACACGAGACGGCTGTGGCTGCAGTGAATCCAGCCCTGTCCGCCTCCACAGAGCTCTGCCAGAAATCCTTGAAGGATAATAACCATTGCATGGGCTTGGA
The DNA here is from genome assembly GCA_026546715.1 of Gallinago undulata. NCBI lineage: Eukaryota > Metazoa > Chordata > Aves > Charadriiformes > Scolopacidae > Gallinago > Gallinago undulata. The sequence goes on along the minus strand of JAOTQQ010000071.1, from coordinate 6,945,124 downwards.
ATAAGTATTTTGATGCTGCTAAAAGAAGGTTTTGGCCAAAGGAGATTCATCTGAAACCAAAGAGCGAAGTTTATTGGGAACGAGTGGAGACCGATCAGTGAAACTTTCACTTCTTAGTTGAGTGACATTTTAAAATTGAAAAAGAGGACATGGGGTGAGGAGAGAGAGCTGGGGAAGCAATTTTGCTTTGGATGAGTTGGAGGCTATTGGCAATTAGAGATTTTTTAAAACAGTGTTCTTTTCATAAGGACAATCTAACCTGATTTTAAGTGGAAAATATTCTTTGTTACTTCTTCTTTCCTTTTAATCTTTTTCAAAGAGAGACAAGAAGATCTTTAAAAAGTAAAAGTTGAATGCATCAATTATGCAATTAACCATCAGTTCTTTGGCACTAGAAACGGACTTGGAAGTTCCTCATAATTTTTTTCTCTAAGTTAATTACTACTTTAGTCTTAATTACTTCTTAATTACTTCTTTGAACATATATTAGGCTTGAATATTTTTTTAAAAGGATACATCAAATTTAGTGATACATTTGTCATGTCTGTAATTACTCTAGATACGTTGCAGAATGGTATGCGTATAATGATAGCCCTAATCTCTATCTACACTTTATACAAAGCTTTGAGGAGCAAATTCTTTACAGTTGGGAAAGTTGCTTTCTCCAGCTGGGAGAAGGGCTCCTCTTTAATGCACCAGAACCTTCCAGACTGGAGCCTGGATGGAGTTTGGAGAGAGGCTCTTCTAAGGTCGAACAATGGAGGAATGGCAAAAAGAAGTTGACCGAAAGCTGAAAATTGTGTTTTCTTTCTCTAGGGATCTTTCCAATAACAAGATTGGTGGTTTAGATGTTCAGATATTTGAAAGTCTGACTTCTCTGGCAAAACTGTAAGTACACACTGCGCCCCTCACTGCACGTTTGAGCTGGTACCTAAAACGCATGGTTGTGTTTCATAAGTTAGTTGTCTTCTTGCTTGACCTCATCTGTCAAGCCCCAGCTAGATGCATCCATGGACTCCTTCCAGGGTGTTGAGCTGCGCAGTCCGGTGATTTGATAACTGGCATTCAGAGGGTTGGGCAGGATTTGACCCACTGTACCACTACATGGAGGGGGAATCAAAGCAAGGGAATGAGATTCGTTGGAAAATGTGTTTTAGTACATGGAAAATTATGATAAAACTGCAGTGTCCAAATCCCACTTTTATTCTGAGAGCATTAGGTACTGAGTCCGGGGTCCTCTGAGAAAAGACCCAATGTCCCCTTGCTCCCCACACCCTGAGCTGTCCCCAAAACTGCCCAGACTTTCTGTGGGCCAGGAGGAGAGCTTTGACCGTCAACAAACTCACTGGTTCAGCTGCTGATCGGATAAGTTGGCAGTGTTAACTTGCTGATGGTTCATTGATAAGATTAAATGCTTTTAAAAGAAAAATTGGACTGTCAGATCAAAAAAGCACCGATACAGCCAAAAACCAAACCCAAAACCTGCTTTGATGGTTCCAGCTGAGTAGCTGGCAGCCTGCAGAGCCTACTGTATTTACATCTCAAGAATCTCCTAAAAGGAGAATTTATGGAAGGACTTGGAGCACTGAAATTGGTCTTGAGCATGAAAACAGGACAACTAGAGAGTTTGTAGAGTCTCTATCCTTGGAGATAAACAAAAGCAGTCTGGACATGGTCCTGGGCAGCCCTCTCTAGGTGACCCTGCTTGGGCAGAGGGGTTGGACCAGATGACTTCCAGAGGTCCTTTACAACCTTAACTATCCTGTGATTCTGTGATTTTGTGCCCAGCTGGCCATTTTGCTGTCATATGCATGTGGGGTTTGAGGCTTGAGGTATTCAGAGAGTGACAAGTACCCAAGCAGAGCTTGGGACAGAGGTTGATCCTGTATGTCGGCCAGAGAGTTGTTACCAGCATAATGAACTTTCCTATTAATTTTCCCTCTTTTACAGAGATATAAGCCACAACAAGATTTCTACATTAGAAGATGGAATATTTGATAATTTATTTAATTTAAGTGAAATGTAAGTTTATCCTTTTTGTTTCCCAGTTCTTTATTTAGATCTTTCCTTGAAACAGCTCCTCCCTTCCCGGTCAGGTGGGATGCAGCACTCTCTTGAGTAGATCTGTGGCACGTACCCAACTAAGCAGCTGTCTTTTGGACTCTCTCCAGTTTCTTCTTCAAACTCTGTCCTGCTCCTGGCTCTTGTTGATGTCCTTCAAGCCTAACCTCTTCCCAGACTTTGTTTCCGTTACCTGGATACCTCCATCTGCCCCACTGCCTTCTTGGCTTCCCTGCTTCTCTCCCACACCATCTCTGCTGAGGTTCTTGTCTTTGGCTGTGCTCCAGGTCGCACTTACTGTCCCTGTTTGTGTGGTCACACCTGGAGACCGAGGGATCTAACGAAAAGGGCATTGACCTGCAACCCAAGACTTCCTGACTGAGGTGTCTAAGCCACTTGAAGGCACTCGAATATGTTCTCCCTTGAAGTGATTCAATATCTTAGGTTGATAGTGGTTTTTAATTGAAGTAATTAAGATCTGTGCTGTTATGTGAAGGAAGCCACACATTTCCAGGAGAGATCCATGAAGTCACAGCACAGAGTGGCCGTTCTGTATCTGAATGAGCCAAAGGATTAACCCCGTGCAATTGCTCTTGGCAAGCCAGAGAAAAGCTCAGCCACACATTCTCCCTGAAGACAAGACACAAAGGGCACTTTCGGCCCTCCATTTCTGCTTACAAGTGGCACTGAACAGACACAAAGGATCCAGGCTGGGTCGAAGTGGGTCTGTCCCTTCTACGGCTGGTCGGCAAAGTGGTGCTTTCAGTATAAAAATCCCGGGTTGAGCCCCTGCGGCAGCCCAGCCCAGCTGGCGTCAGCTAAACAAACAGCTTTCCATCTCTGTCCTGTTCGCAGCTGAGTGCCAAAGGCTATAATTTGGATCAAGCTTAGCTGCAATTAAAGTTTCCATCTTTTCATTAAACTGCCACATGGAAAGATTATCATTGACTTTGCATTTCTTTTTTGACACATCAATTTTATTCTCTTAGCTATTTTTTAATGGAGCTGTAAATAGTCTCCCTTAGCTGGAGAGGCTGCCGTTACATCCAATGGCTGTTAGATGGCAGACTATTTTAAATATAAGATTGTGTCTCTAATTTGCTTCTAATTGCAACAATTATTTGTAGAGTGAAAAAAGTACTTGGAGTGCTTGCCTAATTCTAGCCTCTAGAAAAATCATGTTAATTATTGCTTGATTCCCTATTCATTAACTCCCCTCGCGGTTCTTTCTGAAGCATTTTGGTGGAGTGGCACAGATGGGAACAGCGAGGGATCTGCACGCTGCTGTAATTAACACCGAGCACATGTCAAGTTAATGCCTAACTTTTCTCTGATCTCCCTGTTGCAGAAACTTAAGTTGGAATCCATTTGTTTGTGACTGCAAACTTTCCTGGTTGCCCCGTTGGGTGGAAGACAGAAAAGTGAGAGTTATTCAGGCATCAGATACGAGATGCGCCCACCCTCCGGAGGTGGCAAACCTTTCCCTCTTTGATGTCTTGTTCGTCAATGCTACTTGCGGTAAGGAAACGCTGTGGGCTGTGGTGGGGGAGATGACTAAACCAGTGGAAGCAATGGGCCCAAGGGCAGGTGGGGATCACATCTAGACCTCCTTAGGGCACAACTCACCAGTTGAATCTAATTAAGCAAGTAACGGTAGTGTGTGACTGTACCCTGACAGCTGAAGGATTGAATCAGTCACACCAGGGCTGAGGTCAGCAGACTCGTTATAGACCAAGCTTCGGGCAGCCATCAGATCACACTAGCTCCATGACCTCCAGCCTTAGGCTTTCATTCTCTCAAGCTTTTAACAGTCTCACTTCAAGCAGTGAAGTCTCATTGAGCTGATGGGACCTGAGGACATGCTAGGTTGAATTTTTACAGGTGACAGGGCTCCACAGCAGGAGTGTTAATGAACACTGCCCTGATCTACAGCCCGTTGCCTGCTATGGGTGCATTTTTCTGACCACCTTGGCAAGCAGAGACACCAGACGGTGTTTAACTGGAGGGTGAGAAGGGGGAACCCTAAGAAAATCAATTCTGCCTGGATGCTCAGCTCTCTCTGAGTAAGAGAGAGGGAGGGAGAGCGAGTGCTCCCAATGCTAGGCATCAGGCATCTCCTTTAATGTGTGATGGGAGGATGCAGTGATGAGGACTGAGGGAACCAGCGCTGGTGGGAGCCCGTTGAGCTGCCTGGTGAAGTGCAGTGCTCCCCTGGGGCCAAAACTTGGGTGGTGATTACTTGTCTTCCCCCAGCAAAGTTCCCCCATCCCTGCAGCACCTCGCTAGTGCGCTGTTAGCCCGCTGCTGGAATTATCAAGAGGAGTAACACCAGCACTGTTATTCCCCTTGAGAATGAGTTGTTTCCCTCTTGAACTACTTTAAGTTGGTGTAGAAACAATATCGTAAAGCCATCTTCTGGGTAACTGAGTGTAATGGGAGTAGGCTGGGGACAGTCTGCCAGCTACTGACGGTTGTTACTGACCAGCAGGGAGTGAAGAATTATGACCAGGCTGGTGTTAAAAAGCAAAGTAGTTCCCATGCTGTGGTCCTCCTCACGGGACTTTTCTTAAGAAAAGTGGCTCAGTGTTTGCAGGAAGGCCATGGATAAAGCCGGACAGTTGGATGGATTCGATATGGGAAGATCACGCAAGGCTGGAGCTGTTGAGATGTTTGGGGGGAGATGTTGTAGCAACCAGCAGAAACAGAGGAGCAAACATGGCTCGGTTGCGTGGGCAGAGCTGGAGAGGAGGCCAGACCGGCCCAGCTGGGCTGTGGCTGTGCAAGCAGCAGAGGCCCTGCCTGTGTCTTTGTGGCAGAGCAATGTCCCACCCCTTGCAAGCCGGTGAGGGGGAAGTAAACTCAAGGGAATGAGCTGTTGTGCTGAGAATGGGGCTGTTGAGGTTCCATCGTTGTACGTGCCTGCGTGTCCATGCACGTGTGCATTTGTGCTCCCTGTAGCCCGGCATGTGTTGTTTCTCTGCATCCTTCCCATACGTGTGCATCCTTCCACACCCCTTGCGTGCAGGCTGTGTGTGGCATTCCCCTCTTTTCTAGCACCAGATTCTGCCTGCAAGTAGGTGGGAAGCTCTTGGCTCTCCCTGAGGAGGAAGGTGGCTGCAGTGTCTGCCCAGCTCCAGCGTGGGCCTGATGGAGAGCCTGGTGGCGTTTCCCCCATGCTCCCGATGTGCCACTTTGTCCAGCTGTGTTTGGTTATAGCCTTGCTGCTGGGAGCCCTGGGCAGCATGCAGTGAAACGTGCTGCACCAAACCAAACAAAGGTACATCCAAGGGACAACCTTTTGTCTTGGTCTTACTTGGTGGCTGGTCCTTTGGGTTCCTTTGAAGGTCAGCCTCAGCGGCTTCATATCTCACGGGACTGCCAGGCTCTCCAAAGACCCTTTTTATTTGCAGAGCGTTGTTGCTCCATAAATACGTGCAGCTGGCTTGTTATTTCTGTCATCATTAATTAGCACAAAGAGTTTGGAAATTGTTTCTTAGGGATTATAGACTTCCCAGGCAAGTCTCAAAAAGGAAATGCTTGGAGTAGGAGCTGCCGAGGAGAAATCCATTCCAGGGGTGTAGGGTGGTGTGTCTTGGAGGGTTTCACGAAACCATGGCTTCAGAGTGTCAGTTTACAAGAGGATCTTCTGTTCTTTCTGCAGGAGCTCAATACATAACGTGTCTGACAGGCAACCACACGGAAGGGACTGAACTTGTCATCCTCTTCACATCTGTTCACCCTGGGAACTTTAGTGAGGAGACCTGCAGTGCCCTCTGTTACGCCGAAGACCAGGAATATGGAGGTTTCAGCACCCACGGGCAGTGTTTGTGTGGTACTGCCCATGAAACAAACTCTTCCTCTGGTTGTTTGCCATTTTGCACTGAACATTTGTCCGAGCAGGCCTGTGGTGGCCCCTCACTCGTCCCCTCTCCCTTCCAGGCACAGCTGCCTGTGTCTTTCACAGGACTCCAGCCCCGGTACAGCCTACACCAGGCTGTGCTCTTCAATGTCAGTATTCCCATTGCTGTCAGCACTTTACTGTGGGAATTTGGGGACCAGACAGAGGTTCTCAACACCACTGAAAATGCAGCTGTCCACATGTATGCCTTACCTGGGCAGTATAACGTCACTGCCACTGTCTTTGTGGGCACCAGGGTCTCATACGGGCAGGCAGAAATTGAGGTGGTGGCTTCACCACAACAGTTAGAACTCCAGTGTCCTTCCTTGGTCAAGACAAATGAGAGTCTGGACATATGGATCCGCAACAGAGGTGGCACTGGCCTCACGGTGTTGTATGGTATCACTGCAGAGGCTGGAGAGCTGGGCAAAGGTAAGCAGGGTTGACTGGGTGGGTGCTGGGTAAGGAAGGGGTGGCATTTGGCCTTTCCTTTCCATTCCTTCTCAATGAAGAGTAAAGGAATGACTCCTTTGGGTACTCCTCGCTCCCCTGACTAACCAGGCAGTGTCTTGCACAGAGTGCAGTTCAACAGCGATGGGGATTTATGGGCTTCAAAAAGGGTTGGGACATTCCTGGAACCTTTTTCCCCAGATTGGGTTGGGGCATGTGGGCCCATAAAAAGGACATCATGCTTGTGTTCTTTTACCTCATGCAGCAGTTCACCCCATGTGTCCCACTGATGGCTTGGTTTTCCCGGGCAATAACCACTGCTATCAGCTGGTGGTGGAGAAGGCTGAGTGGCTGGAGGCCCAGCAGCACTGCCAGAAGCATGGCAACGGAGAGCTGGCTTTTGTGAGCAGCCCTGAGATCCAGAGCTTCTTGGTTGCTCATGTCATCAGGTAAGCAAGGAGGGGAAGGGTTAAGATTTCCTAGGGAAGGTCTTGTGTTCCTGGGGTCACATCAGGACAAGGGGTCCTGCTGAGCAGCCAGTCGGGCTGGAGAGACATGTGGTCCAGGCTGAGTACAGAGGAGATGGTACGGGTGAGGCTGCTGAACAAAGAGGAGGAGCAAGCAGAGCTTGAGCCCATGCTGAACTTGGCTTCTTTGCTTAAAGGCTGTGGAGAGAAGAAGAGGAATGGGGCAGAAAGGCTGGAAGTCAGAACTGGGAATTGTGGGATGGGTGCTGGTGGGTATCTTGTACCCTGCATTTGTGCCTGTGGGTGCATCTGAAATGATTCAGAGGGGTACAGGCTCAGGAGCAAATGGGGCTGGGCTGAGCAGACCTTCCACCTTGGAGTTCAGCAAAATTTGCAGACTCGGTTTGGGCAATGGAGAAGGTTGGGTGCTCATCTCCAGAGGGTGTTTGGCTGCCAGGCAGGGCCTGAGTGTGACCTTGCAACCAGCTCCCTCCATCAGCAGAATTACAGCTAGATTGTCCCATGCATGACACCGTGGCATCCAGCAGCTTCTCTAGTAAAGCCCAAGCCAGTGCTGCAATCCTCCCTCCCAGCTGGGATCTTGCTCCCTCCCAGACATGGCTGCAGCCTGAACCCCAGACCTTTTTCACTCTTCTTTTCGCCTCCTGAGAAGGAGCAGTGTTCCTCTCCGAGTGTCAGGCTCCAGCACCATCTGTTCCACCTCAGGACTTGGGCTTTATAAACAGAGAGCACTGGAAGTGTCAGCCTTTGATTAAATCCGCCCCGTAAGTGCCCTTTCCACAACCAGCCGTCTTGGGGGGAGGGAGACCAGGAGAGCTTTCAGGGGCCTGACAGCTCTTGTCAGTGCTCCCAGATGCAGATGTTGGAGATGGCCTCTTAATAAACACAGCCCAGAAAGCACATGTGAAGGGAGCAGCTGCTGGTGACGTAGGCTTTGAACCGTCCTCCTGAAGGTCTGACAGCCCCTTCTTCCCCGAACTTGTATCCTTGCCCTGTTCCCTTTACACTGGGATTTATCCTGAGATTGCAAACATGTGGTCCCTGCTCCGGGGAAGAGGAGTCTGTCCCTTCCCGTGGGTTAGGGACTGGTCACTCAGCGCGCTGATTTATCAGGCCTTGCGTGCAGGGCTTGTGATGGACTGCAGAACAAGGAAATCATGAGACCTCAGAAGGGAATGAGCCGCCCAAGCTGTTTCCCAGCTGCTGCCCCACGTTGCTCTCTTCCCCGGCCCCCATTATTTCATGTATTTGTTTTATTAATCCATTCAGATAAACATGAATGAGGCAGTTCCAGGATGCGATTTCCCTGGCGATAAAAGACAAATCAACCAAGCTGCAGGTTTTTGGAACACGCATCCTCCATAGTTTCTTGTGGGAAAATGACAGAAGCAGAAATCTGTTTCCCATTAGAGCACGCAGCAGTGGGGACCTCTCTCTCCTGTCGTTTGATGACCTCCCCAGGAGCAGTGTGCGCTGGGCTGGTCCTCTCCCTGCCTCCAGAAGCAGAGTGCTCCAGCCCTCACTCCTTCCAGGGGACCCCGCTTTCCCCTCTAAGGCGGCTCAGGGAGCCCCTCTCCCCTTCCCAGCCTCCTCAGGCTTCATTCTGCTCCTGCTACCCCAAGCAAAGCAGCCTGGTCCTTCCTCAGAGGCAGAGGGATGCTCACATCTTGCTTCAGAAAAAGGATGTCTGGAGTCTTCTTCTTCCTCTCTGCGAGGTAGTGGCCCAAGCTGTGTGGCAGGGGTGGGAAGCAAGCCAACCAGCCGCCGCCTTTTTTTTTGATGATTTGCAGTTAGATCATAGCTGGAATTAGAAAAGGAAAATCTCTATCGAGTTTTACTGATGGCAGCAAACAGGCGGTTTCCTTGCCTGCTCTCCCTAATCCCCTGCCAGTGGTTCGGGAGCAGAACGCAGCGGTTATTTATTTTTTTTAATCTTATTTGCAATGAAAACTACTGATTCACGGAACAGTTATTTTTGTCGTCGTTTTTCAGCATGACCTCATTAATCATTTCATCTGGCGCGAGCCTTGTGGTGGAGAGACACCAGTTATCTCCCTCCTCTGCCTTTTGCAGAGCAGTTGTACCACCCCGGGAGCAGGCTGGAACGGAGGGGCAAGGCTTCCGTAGCAGAATTGATTCCAACCTGCAGGAGGGAGCGTGGAGAAGGAGCTGGGGGGCTTTGAGGGTGCATGATGAGGTTGTGTATTCCGCCCCCCCCC
>JAOTQQ010000071.1:6866382-6934266 GCA_026546715.1 Gallinago undulata | reverse complement strand
CCATGGGGTGCCAGCGGTGTGCCACGGGGTGGGGGGGGGATGCCATGGGGGTGGTGACACGGGGTGACACGGGGCGGGGGGGTGGGGGGGGGGTGCCAGGTCCTACCTTGGCCTCCAGCCGGGTGCGGGTCCCCGCTGCCAGCACCGGGTGCAGCCCGTGGGCGTCGGGGGGGGCTTGGGGGTCCAGGGCGAAACTCAGCCCCACGGCGATGGGTGACAACTTGTCCCGAAACTCCGACTCATTCTGGGGGGGGGACACAGGGACACGGACACATGACACCACCCCCCCCCCCCCGTGGGTGGTGGTGGTGGTGGTGGGGGTCCCATAGGGTGCCCCCCCCCCTTCAAAGGACGTACCCGCAGGAAGACGGCCATGCTGCGGCACTGGGTGCCCCCCCCGTTGGGGACAGGCAGGGTGAGGGTGCGAGTGGGGTGCCCCCCCGGGAGAAAAAGTGCCCGACGGGCCCCCCCGGCCTTCGCTCCGTCCACGCTCAGCTCCACGGCAAAACCTTTCATTTTTTTTTTTTTTTTTTTTTTTTTTTGAAGGAGCCTCGATGTCTGGATTGGATTCAATGATTTTGCAAGCACTGGAGCGCAGCAGAGAGGCGAAGGATTTAATCTGGAGAGCTGTCAGAACTGGCTGCCAGGAGAACCCCATCCGTCAAATGCTGACCACTGTGTCCGGATGGGCCCAACGGGCCAGTGTAACACAGACCTGTGCATGGCCAAGCACAGCTACGTCTGCGAGTACAAGCCAAAAGGTGGGCTCTGCTTTTCTTCTGCTGTCCACTGGCATGGTGGGCAGGTGGGCATCCTGCTCGCTGGCACGTGCCAAGGAAAAATAGGGCTGCATGGAACAGGTCATCTGGAGCATCATCGCAGATCAAGAGGGACTGGCAGCAACCACAATATTCCTGAGAGAGACTGATAAACTTTCAGAAACATGGCCTCAGCCCAAAGGGGAGAATTTGGCCCACTCCAATCTTTGCCATTGATAGGTGTAGAGAGAGGGGCGAAGCTCTGAGGCAGGGCTTTGGAAATAGCTTCTCTCTCTTATTTGAGTAGTCCTCTGCTGCCAGGATGAGGCCGTGGTGCTGCCTTGGTGACTCCTGCTGTCCTTCTGTGGCATCTTGTAGTTTGTGAGACGTTGGGGTCTCGTGATTTAAAAGACTATAAGGTCTGGGAAATCACTAGGCGAGCTTTTATGTGGTGTGTGCTGTGCAGGTTTGTGTTTATGAACACTCCCAAATCTCCCAAAGTGGTGTAGGGAGTAAGAAAGAGAAGCAGAAGGGACATGAAATAAGGGAGAAGATTTAGGTAAGAAGGAGAGCCAGTGCTAGGGAGAGAGCCCTCTGGCCCTGGTTATGCTGGTTGTGCTCAGTCCCCAGCACCTGACCTGGCTGTGAAAGAGCCAGAAGTGTTTGCTGCTGGTGGAAACATTTCCCACAAAGTCCAAAGGGACAAGGATGGTGGGGAGTGCCTCTTGTGCTCAAAAATTTAAAGCAAATTGTGGGGTGTTGGGAGAAGTATTTGCAGAGTCTTAGAAGTCAAAATTGCTGAGAATTGCAAACGCAAACATTACTTGTGCAGGATGAGAAAGAAATCAAAACACTTGTAAGAGGAAGAAAGAAACTATAGGATTCCATCAGCTACTTCTCCAGTAAAGCTGGAGTTATGGATTCCTGAGTGGTCCAAGTCCTGCTACCGCTGTGTAGCACAGTGTGAGCAAGTATGAGCAATGTTGGGGAATAGCTTCAGGCCTTGCTGCATCTCATGGGCTTTGTTCAAATATTTCCTTTGTAAACAGGAGTTCTCCTAAATGCCGAAAACTTCTTTGAGGGAGATCCTGTGTTTGACACCCATGAGGGTGTGAAAAATGTGACAGAAGATGTGCTGTCAGCTCCGTGGGAAGCTGGGGAGGTAAGAAGGGTTTGCTCATCCCGCTGCTGCAGAGGGAGCCAGGGAGACACAAGCAGGTGAGAACCTTGTTTGTTTTGCAGGTGATGGTGTTCCCTGAGCTGGCGTTCAGGCATGAAGGATATTTGACTGCCCTGGAGTTTGTGACACGGGAACTGCATCAACCTGTTCAAGTGAGCTTCCAGGTGCACAGACCAATAAATGGAGAAGGTGAGGCATCTCCTCTCAACACTTCTGGTGTTGTTAGAGCTGACGCTGTCAGGGCTATGTCAAACTGAGTGTGTGTGGCCTTCACACACAGAAACTTTGAAGCCTTAAAAGCCCAGACATGTGGTTCAATTTTTTGAGGATACTCAGGTGCAAAATCTGCAGGTATGGTTGGACAGCCTGAGGTTGCCTTGGAGAAGTGATTGTCCTGGAAAAATTAATAGAGAGAGAAACCTGTCTCAATGCATGAATAAAATGTGTAGAAAGAACATAAAGAACATGTAAAAGTGAATTAATCTTCTGGGTTATACTTTGATATTTTGAGAAGATGTGACACGTCAAATGGGAATGTCTTCTGGTCCATCTGGCCCCACAGGTTAACAAGGAAGAATGTTTTCCTGAGCCTATTTCTTCCTGCTGAATGAGATAATCTAATAAGCCTTTTATTCCTTGTACAATAGCTCAATAGTCACAGTTTTGGCAACAATTAATTTTGCAGCAGAATGTTTGCTATAGCCATAGGGTTGGCTGGTTACAAAAGGATATTTTTTGACACTGAAAAGCTGATACTTTGACATGAAAACATTAACTTCAGAAAAGTTGCTTAATGTGTTTTCAGTGTCAAAGCCAGTTCTGCATTTGCTTGGACTCCCTTTTGCTTGAACATGGAGCTCTTTTAGATTGCAATTTGGTGTGTTCTCACTGGAAAAGAGACTTAAGTTTGTTTTTAACAATCTTTGTGCCTTTGAGAAATTTTCCTGTAAAACAGGACACTGGTCTTACGTAGTACCAGGATGCGTTGCAGTTGCAGCGTTTACTAAGAATAGAGAGAAATGGTGAATTTGGAGCAAAGAAGTGTACTAGGAGTGTTGCTTTCTCTTTCACTTCTTCCAGACCACCAGGAGGGAAAAAATGCTACCGAACTATTCCACGCTGCTCAGGATGACGGGAACTGGACTCTACTTGAATGTCCTCCTGGTTTCCAGTGGTGTCATTTGACTAATTTGTGCTCGTCATTAAACAACTGCTGCAACGCGACCGAGTGTGCCAACAGTTCTCTTGCCAGCAGCCCTACCCCAGCTTCCCTTCAGCACAATGAAAGCCAGCTCAACTATGAACTCATCAAGGAATTTCTCTTTACAATACCAGCTGGCCCTTCTTCCCAGTATCTGGTCAGTGTTTATTAGCTGCTGTAACCAGTGAGTAGGTGGGGCACTTTCCTCTTGAGTGCTTTGGGTAAATAAAGAATTGTTCCCAATTTGCAGATGGAGGGACTGAAGTCCATTCAAATGAAATGACTTGCCCAGTGTCACACATGCCACCAGTTTCTATCTTCCCTGCTCTGAGCCATGGAGTCCTTGCTGTAACCCATGGCAATAGCAGAGTTGTCCAACAGGCTGTGCGGAATTCCTGGGCTATTCCCATCACACTTAGGAAGTGGAGATAAAGCATCAAACTGACTGTTAGCACATTTGATCCAATGTGGCCAATGAGAGCAGGGTGGTCTCCCCAAGCTGTGTTTGGATGTGCAGCTTTTCTGTTGGTTTCCACTTGGCAGTAAATCCAGTTGTCGTGCTTAGGCAAGGCTTGGGTGCTGGGTGTTCTTAACTTGAGGCATCGATCCAAAAACCTCTCCTTTCTCTGCAGGTCACATTCAGGAAAGAAAATATTTTTGTCAGGGCTGAGGATGTCTTCAGTATCCAGCACAATGCAGGCTTGGGCTTATTCCTCCAGTGCCAACCAAGTACCACGTCCCCATACAGAACCAACATCTTAAGCATGAACTCTTCAGAGTGGGCACTTGGCCTGTCCGATGGCTCCGTCGGTGCCACCTGGATGAACAGCACTGTTTGCTCTCTCCGAGTTCGCTATGCAGAGGAACAGCTGGTCCCGGTGATCACCCCCCACAACACGGGGCTGGAGCATCCAGGTCGCTACACAGTCAGAGCCAGTGTGGACAACGGGGTCTTCAGCGCCAATCTGTCTTGCAGTTTCTGGGTGGCTTCCTGGGTGTCAGGCCTGCGGGTCATCCACCCCACTCCTCAAGGTGGCAGGGTCTACCTTCCATCCAACCACACTACCCTGGTCGTCAAACTGTCCTCGGGGGTGAATGCAACAGCTCGCTGGCTGGGAGACAACCACACCTTCCCCTTCGAGGGGTCATGCCCAGTGACTGTTGCCCGGCTGACGGCAGAGTGTGCCAGGGAGACCAACGACACCTGGTTTGCTGTGGTCACCCTGAGCAGCCTCAAGGAGGGGGTGAGCACCCACATGCTTGTTGCAGAGAACGCCGTGAGCTCCCAGAACATCACCATCACCGTGAAAGTGGAGGAGCCCATCCGAGGGCTGCGGGCCACCCCTGATCCTGAGAGCAGAGTCTTGCTAAATACACGAGTGGTGAGTGATTACTGCTGCTTTTAATTCATTGGTAGCATTTTTAGCCTTTCCTGCTGATGGTGTTTGGCTCCTGAGGAGGGGTTGGGCTCCACACTGGTCAGGTATAGCACTGCTTGCTGCTAATGCCAGCTCCCAGGCCACCCAGACAGCGCTGCTGCGGGCACAGGCATGTGGCAGAAAGCTCTGGTGCTCTCCTGCAGGAAGGCAGCTCAGTTGTACATTCACTTTAATTCCCTCAGACGTAAGGCAGCTCCTCCTGTGAGGGGGTTACTGGCTTTCCATTTCCTCAGAAAACAGGAGACCTTATGAAAGTCCAGTGTTTACCTTCCCTTCACTTATCAAGGTAGTTATTCCTTTAGGGGTTTAGATTTGCTCTACTAAATCCTTACATCAGCTGGCTGAAGCTATAAAAATGTTTCATTCATCCATCAAAATCTTGGAGTTACTCTGGTGTTTGCAGTCTTTTATTTTTTTTCTGAAATCCCCTGTCTCCAGAGCTACAGCCAAGCCCCGGGAACCTGTTCAGTAGCTGCCCCTGGGTATCTGTGAAATGCTCTGTTCAACCTCTGGCTGCTTATGGCAGAACCCTGTGCCTGCAATGCCTGTTGGTCTCACCCTTCTTAGCTGCCACGGTCTGCTCAGGAGGCACTGTAGGAGTGAGGAGGGAGCTTACCCTGTCCAGTGCAGGTCAACCATTGTAGCTTTTTGGTGAGGCACCATGAATGGACTAGGGTGAGAAACTCAGCTTACAGGTGTAGCTAAAGCTGAGTTGCTTCCTCAAGATATTGTAAAGTTTTTTAGCCAGTAAGAAAGACACAATCACAAGAGCAGAGCACTAAGGTGTGGGAACAGGCAGAATGGGTTCTGCTTCCTGCTCTGCTGTTCATTTATGGAGTCAGGGTCTGCATTTCTCTATCAGCCACAAAGCCACAGGTGATCTTGCACCTCTGTATCATGCTCTGAGGGTGCTGCCTTACAGGTGTGTGATGGCTCCCAGTCTGGCTCTGCTCCCTCTCTGGTTCAACTGGAGATGTCCTGGGAAGTGCTGTGCATACTTTTCTCTTGCACCAGTATAAAATGTCCTCATGCCTTTCAGAGCTACGTCCCTGTGATGGATGCTGGGTCAGATGTGACTTTCCGATGGACAGTAGATGATAAGCCATCTTTCACTTTTTACAATGTTGTCTTCAATGTTATCTACCAAAGCCCAGCTGTGTACAAGCTTTCGGTAAGCCAAGGCCTTTCCCGTGATACCATTTCAATCCTGGGTTTCCATCTCATCCCACAAACCAAGCAGGCAAAGCAGCAGGGAGAGGAGAAGGTAGACTTGAGTTGAGGAGGTTTTCACTGTTCTCCTAACAAGCTCATCTGCTATTTCTTACTGAGCTGCTCTTGCAAATGCAAATAGTAGGTTTCTTCCTATTCTTCTGTTACAGCTGACTTTGCTGTCTTCCTCATCTTTGCTTTCTCCTCTTTTCTCCGTATTCTCCTTTCTGCTCATGGAGTGTCTGTCCTTACTCCTCCCCAGCAGGAACGTGGCAGGGACCCCCACTGCAGGGTGCTGGCCACTGCTTTGGCAGGCAGGAGATGTGGATTCAGAACCAGGCAGAGGCAGGATGCAAACATAAGACATTCATGGGCAGGACAGAGCTTCTGCCACAAGATCTTCTGGTTTCTGTCCTGTTCTCCTTCTACTGGCGCAGACTGGAACACTGGATTTTGTCATCACCCCAGAAGAAGGACAGAGGAGAGTGTCTGGGCAGGGGGAGATGTCTTTTGGGGAATAGGAGGTTATTTCTGGCCAGAATATCTTTCTGTATCGTGCACTGTACTGCCGTGCAGAGTCCTCATCTGGCTCCGAGCTGCTTTATCCATTTGCAGGGTAACTGCTGACTTCCTGAAGAGACCCCAGCCCTGGCTCGGAGGCCATGCTAGCACTAATTTGCTTGGTGCAGCCCTACGCTGAGTAGCACTAATTTGCTGGGTGAAGCACTGTGCTGACAAGTCTGGATTGCTTTTACTTGCAGAGATGACAAGGTGGCATCAGTCTGGGGTCCACTGGGCTCAGTGTAAGAGATCCACAGAAGCCTAGACACAAACTTCTTTTATCTGTTGAGGTGGGAGGTCTCTGTTCAACTGGGTTTGAGGGATCCCTTCTGTCAGCAGCACAGGTCTTCTACGGGTGAGGATGTGGCAAGATGGTTCATCATTAGGTGCCATGTCAGTGTTACATGCTCAGATAATCTTGAGGATCCTGCTCTACTTCTGTCATGTCTCTTCAGTCTCTTGACCATCCATTCTCCCTTTCCCTCCTCTGCCCAACTTTGCTCTCCTCTGTGCCCACTGCACCTGGGATGCTGGAGCTGCACTTGGCATGCTTGGTTTTATGACTGTCTCCATCCCCGCTCTCTGTGCTTGGAGCCCCTCATCTGCCACTGTCCTAAGGAAACTGGGTGGCTGTTGCAGCCTTGGTGGCAGCAAGTGCCTAGGGTCAGCAGCTGGATACAGGGTGCAGGGCATGTCAGAGCAGGCAAAAGAGTAACTGGCAAGCTCAGAGCCAGATGAGTCTCATGATGAGAAGCTGTTCTGCTGGTCCCCTTGCTGTAGAACCAGTCCTTCCTTGAACTGACTTTAGTTATGGGGATGTGGTGGTTCCAGCAACAGGTGGCTTTCCAGTAGGTGGTGACTTTCCAGTCTATGCTGCTTTCCAGTGCCCACTCAGGCTGTTGCCCCTGCCTCCCTGTCCCAGAGGCTACTCCTCTCTGACCTGACCTGCTCGCCTGCCTGGGGGGACCTCTTCAGTACAGTGAAGCCCCACTCTCTGGAGAGGGCAGCACAGCAAGGTGATCCCAAATGCATTCTTTGTCCCACTGTCCTTCCCAGCTCACCGCCTCCAACCACGTCAGTAACTTTACAGTCAATTACAATGTCACGGTGGAGATGATGAATAAGATGAAGAACCTGACTGTGTTGGGTGTCCTGCCGGTCCTCCCTCAGAACAGCACCGTGGAGCTTACAGCAAGAGTTCAGGTCGATTCAGCTGTGGATGCTATGTTCCTGTGAGTCCTTTGCAAGTTGCCCGAACTTAGGATCTTACTGTCCTCTTACCAGTCTTGCCTGCACTATTTCTCCTCTGAGGGTCAGCTGATGTCAAGTGGCCCATTTCTCAGCTGCTGTTAATCTGAAATTCCTGCAATTGTGCTCAGTCCCACTGGCTGGGACCTATAGTTCAGGCTGAAATACATTTCTTTTAAAGGATTACAACATTGCTTTAATAGTGGATTTCTCCTCTTCTTTCCAGTGCTGCACTCCTATCACAGCGACAATTCTGCGGCATTAGGCACAGTTACTGCTTTGATACTTGGCATTATGCTTCCTATGTTTTTTCTGGAAACCCCAGCCCTGAGCCTGAAAGTCAGCCCTAGGCCAGGGCCAGGGTTCCTCTGGGATTTCCATGATTCTCCTGTTGTGCAGCGTAACATGGTTCGCATGTTTCTGCAGGTGGGATTTTGGAGATGGTGTCCAGGAGACATACCTGTTCAAACCTCCCTACAACAAGTCTTTCCTCGTTCCTGATCCCAGCGTCCATGAGGTTGTAATTGAGCACAATGTTTCACACGTCTATCAAGACCCAGGTATGCTCAGGACGGTTCTTTGGGGAAGAACGGAATCTAGCGTTTTTGTGACGTGGGTTGTTTTTGTTTTTCCAAAAGAGGAAAAAAAAAGGTGTGAAAGTCATTGCCTCTTTCTTAAGCGAACAGCCAGAGTGACGGGAAGTCTCCAGCCATTGCCATCCTCTGTAACGCTGTTCCTAGGAGGAGTTTGTCCATGCTGTAAGAAGCAGGTCCACCACGCACAGTCCCCTTTTTGGGCAGTCTCAGCAGACAGATGAAGCTCCGTGCTGATGGGAGGGGGCGTAGGGACCACTACCGTGAGCAGCAGGAAGGGGGTCTGTTTTGAGAGCAAACAGAAAGAAAATCTTTTCTTTCTATGTTGGACTGGCTCCTTACTTGGTGTTTGGTCCTCACATCCATGGCCTGGATGGGCCTGGACGTGTAATTCCTGCTTGTCTTGGACCAGAGGAGGGAAGCCCAGCGTGTGCGCAGTGCAGGAGCAGAGTATCTCCCTGCAATCCCCTGTCACGGTCCCCACACTGCTGCAGCACTAAGGAAGCTGTTGCACAGGCATGTCCTCACAACTGGTCATCTTCTTCTCTCTTCCTATGCAGGCGAATATGCCCTCATGGTTCTCGTGTCAAACCAGTTTGAGAACCTCACCCACTTGACCCTGGTTCACATCCACAGTTACCTGATTGATGTGAAGATGGAAGTAGAGGAGGATGTTTTAGTTGTGAGCCGTCCGGTCACCTTCAGAGCCGATCCATTGCCATCTCCTTATGGGGTTGTGTACACCTGGGACTTCGGGGACGGCTCCTCACTGTTCACAGACAGCCAGGCTACAGTGACGTACAGCTACCCCAGAAGAGGAGTGTACAACGTCACCGTGACAGCGAACAACACCATAAGCAGTGTGGAGACAGTTGAGTGCTACCAAGTCTTTGAAGAGATAACTGGGCTCCATGTTTCCGCAGATGAGGCAGCAGAGCTGAGAGCATCCGTGACCCTTAATGCTTCAGTGCAGACGGGGGACAGTATCACCTGGATATTCGATATGGGGGACGGGACGGTGCTGAGGAGCCAAGTGCCAGTGGTAGAACATGTGTATGTAAAGGACATCAACTGCACTGTGAATGTGACAGCCATGAATCCTGTGAACTCTGTCTCCCAAACTGTGCCTATTCGGATATTTGTCCTGGAAGTACTCAAAATAGAGCCTACTTCTTGCATCCTTGAGCACCCAGATGTGCAGCTCACTGCGTATGTGACGGGGAATCCTGGTGAATATATATTTGATTGGACTTTCGGAGATGGCTCGTCCAACGTCACAATCAGTGGGGACCCTGTGGTGAGGCACAACTTCACCCGAAGTGGGACATTCCCCCTCTCCCTGACTCTCTCAAGCAGGTTTAACAAGGCTCACTACTTTACCAGCGTCTGTGTGGAGCCAGAGATAGTCAATGTCACCCTTCTCCCTTCCAAGCAGTTTGTGAGGCTTGGTGAGGAGAGCAGCTTCCAGGTCAGTGCCATACCTCTCTACCAGTACCGCTACCGCTGGGATTTCGGGAACAACGAGTCCGCTAGATCGAGTGGGACTGAAGTGACCTACACCTATAAGAACACAGGGATCTTCCTGGTCACAGTGACCGTCTCCAACAACGTCTCTTTCAACAATGACACGGCGTTTGTGGAAGTCCAGGAACCGGTTGGGGTAGCAAAGATTGAATATAATGGGACAAATGTTTTGGAGCTGAACCAGATCTACCTGTTCTCTGCCAGCATGAATGGAACCAAAGTGAGTTACTGCTGGGACTTTGGAGATGGCACTACCCAGCCTGGCCAAATTGCTTCGCACTCCTACAACACCACGGGCCATTACACTATTAGTGTGATGGGCCAGAATGATGTGAGCTTTAATGAGACCACCATCGACATCACAGTGAAACGTCGGCTCCATGGGCTGACCATCAATGCCAGCAGGACAGTGGTGCCATTAAATGGCTCGGTGAGTTTTGTAGCCACACTTGCAGCTGGCAGTGCCACCCGCTACTCATGGATCCTCTGTGACCGGTGTACCCCTATCCAAGGCTCATCCACAATTTCCTACACTTTCCGGTCCGTAGGCACATTCAATGTCATTGTGACAGCAGAGAACAAGATCAGCTCATTGCAGGACAGCATTTATGTCTATGTCCTGGAGCAGATAGAGGGCCTGCAGGTGGCTAGCAGTGACCTGGTGGAGGACGTCTATTTCCCAACTAACAAAACACTCCATTTGCAAGCAGTGGTGAGAGAGGGAACAAACATCTCTTACAGCTGGGTTGCTCAAAGAGATGGCAATGCTGTGCAGACCTTCACTGGGAAAACCATCTCCTTGACCATCCTAGAAGCTGGAAACTACACTGTCTATCTGAAAGCCACTAATATGCTGGGATGCGCAACTGCTAACAGGACACTGGAGTTCATTGAGAGCATCAGTCTTTTAAAGCCTTATGCCTTCCCCAACCCAGTTGCTGTCAATGCCTCTGTTAACATAAGTGCCACCATAACCAGTGGCACTGGTGTCATGTATGTTTGGTACCTAGAGGATGGCTTCTCTCCTGTTACCTCTGAACCCTTTATTATACACTCCTTCCAAAGCCCTGGCGTGATAGAGGTTGTCATTGGAGCAGAGAACAAGCTGGATTCAACCAATGCAACAATTTATATCTGGGTAGAGGAGGTCATAGAGGGGCTGAGTATAGGGACTGCAGAACTGGACTGTAGGTACGTTTCATCAGGCTCCACAGTGGTCTTTGAGGGAGAGCTGCAGAAAGGGACTGAAGTGTCATGGCTTTGGGAGGTGCCAAATGGCACATTGACTGGCCAGTCCGTGGAAGTCATGTTCCCCACAGCAGGGTTTTATACAGTCTATCTGAATGCATCGAATGACATCAGCTGGGCTCTAGCCAACAGGAATATCTCGGTGCTGGACAGGATTCAAGGGCTGGAAGTTCTTGCCAGCAAGAAGGTGGTAGAGCCAGGGGAGCAAGTCACCTTTGTGATCAAGATGTTGTCAGGTACCTCTGTGAGTTACCTGGTGAGCATAAGTGGGGACTACTCTGTGGTACTCAATGGGTCCAGGTACACGCATGAGTTCAGCAAGAGTGGTGATTATTTGGTGACCGTGACAGTGCAGAACCAAATCAGCATCGCACATGCCCAGGTGCTCATCTCTGTCCTGGAGGCCATCCGTGATGTCAGGCTCCTGAACTGCTGTGAGGAAGGTATACCCACGGGCACGGAGAAGAGCTTTAGTGCCCAGGTGGGAAGTGGCACCCGTGTGTTGTTCTCCTGGCAGTTCTCCCTGTGGAAAGAACGAGGTCGATCTGTGGTCACTGTGGCAGGAGAGAGCGTTTCCTACACTCCAGAATCTGCAGGGCTGCTCGAGATTCACCTCAAGGCCTTCAATGATTTGGGAGGTATCAATATCACCAGAACCATCCAGGTCCAAGACCCAATAGTCCAAGTCTCCCTCACTGCCTCCAATGCCTTTGTCAACAGGACAGCACTATTTGAAGCAGCAGTGGTGCCCACCAGCAGGAGCGTTGAGTTCCTGTGGACCTTTGGGGATGGCTCTTCCACTCAAGTAACCAAGGTTGCAGTAGCCAACTATTCTTACCTGAGCCCTGGAGATTACCTGGTGGAGGTGAATGCCACCAATCTCATCAGCTTCTTCATAGCCCACCTCACTGTCACTGTCAAAGTCCTGGAGTGTGAGGAGCCAGAGGTGGAGTTAGCCTTGCCTCCTCAAGTAGTTATGAAGCGGTCCCAGAGGAACTACCTAGAGGCACAGATTGACCTCCGAGGGTGCATCAAGTATCAGACAGAGCACCTATGGGAGATCTACCGAGCACCCAGCTGCATGAACGTGGATAAGTTTGGCAGAATCCGTCTGCCGAATGTTGATGTGAACAGACCCCAGCTAGTTATACCGAAGCTTGCCCTGGAAGTTGGGAACTATTGCTTCATCTTTATTGTCTCCTTTGGAGATACCCCACTGTCCAAACGCATCTTTGCCAATGTAACTGTGATACCTAGTAAGCTGGTCCCAATCATTGACGGGGGGTCATACCGTGTATGGTCCAACACTCAAGACTTAATCTTGGATGGGGAGAAATCCTATGACCCGAACTTGGATGATGGTGAACAGACTCCATTGTTGTACGAGTGGTCTTGCACATACTCCTCCAAGGTAAGAGCAGTTTTGCACAGCCAGAGAGGGTGATCATTTGGGAGCTCCAACTGCATGGCAGCTCCACTACAAACACGTGTCTGGGTTGAAATGGTGTTGAGGGGAGCTTTTATGAGCATTTTTAACAAAGCTCCTCTGGAAGGAGGGTTGCAAATGTTTCCCAATTCCTAGCTCAGGAGGGTGGTACAAAAATTGCTGTGAAGAGTTTTGCCATGCAGCCAGCTGCAGTCTGGTGCCACGCAGCATCCTCAGGCAGGACAGAAGTGTTGACACTGGAAGCTGAGGCATTGACATTTCTGCTTCCCTTCTACTGGGTCTCTGGTTCATGGTTTCAGTGCAGCTGGTTCCATAACCCAAAGGCATTACAGAGCTGCAGATTGCAGCCCAGGGGGGGCTGAGGGCTCGGGTCCCTCTCCCATTGACAGTTAAACGTCTCTAATTCCATCTAAGGCCAAAGTTAGACTTTGGAGGAGTCAAGTGACAAGTCGTGGTCAGTATGGTCACAAGCAGATCACTGTCCTTACACACGGAAATGGTCTGACCCTACAGTGATAGAAGGGCAAGGGAGAAATGCCCTTCAAATTCTCATGGAAGAACCACCCCAGGAGCATTTTTTGATTGAATGTCGGTTTCTTTTCCATGTAAAAAGTCATCGTTTTCTATTTTTACCTCAAAATAGAAAGATGCAGAGTATGTGTGGATTAGACTTCTGAGTTTAATGTGAGCTCTTTGTGGTGTTTGGTGATGATTATAAGCTATTTGATGAAGAATCAGTTTTATAAGAATTTGAAGCTCAGATGAAATATAGGAGTGTTCCAAGTACTGCTTACTAACCTGAAGAACGGGATAATGTGCCTTATTGTCCACACACCACCCCGTGTCTCCCACCCCAGTGGTGGCATTGCGCACTAAGAGCTGTGACAGGGAATTTGTGTGGACCTGAATGTTTTGGCTTAAAACATTGGACTAACCCTATGTGCACCCCTAACAAGGAGGGTTTGAAAGTTCTTTTCTCCTTGCAAGCAGAGCTCGGCTGCAGGGTGCTCTCTGAATTTCAGTGCCAAGGAAGGAATTGTCACAATTTCCAAAGCTGTATTAGAAGCAGATGTGGAGTATACATTCGACCTCACCGTCAGGAAGGAGGGTATGAGTCCCGAGGCAACAAATCAAACCGTACGTACCACAGACAACTGTCGTTTTCTGTCCTTGTGTGCCTGTTGCTGGACACAGCGGAGCTGGAAGTCCATGGCCCTTTTTCTAAGGAATTTTCTAGAGAAGAGTGCTGCTGGCTCAGACCCATGCCCAGCCGTGGGTGACTCCCCAAGCTGTTCCCCCTGGCCCCATCTGAGAGCCCCGTTCAGCTGGGGGTGTGGAAGTACCACTATCTACCTGCACCAGCCAGTGCAGGAAAGCAGGGGCAGCAGATTTTAGGGCATCGCTGGGGCAGATTTTAGGGTATCGCTCCATAAACCATCCTGTCCAGGTCATTGGTAGGAACAAGCACTGGTATTTCTGTGATCTGTTCATCTTATTCTGCCTTGGGCAGCACTTTTTGCTTGTCCTGCCAAGTCCTTTTAGTTTCTTCCTTCCTTTAGACCTTGTGTTAGTCCCTCTCTGTGCAGAGGCTGTGTTAGAGACCCAGCCCTGGAGGGTACTGGCCACTAGTCCTGGGACTGAGAGCCTGTGGCTGCAGATCTACTGTAGGAGGACAGCAAAGGAGCCCGTGGTCGGTAGCTCTTCCAGCACCATGGGCAGTCCTGGGCTCTTCACGTGTCACAGCATCAGACTGTTCCCTGATTTTTGCCCAGAGAGAGCTTCCTAAAAGCTGGTAGTTAATTTTACTCTCTCCTTCTTCCTGTTCCTCTCTCTTCTCCTTCTGATGTTTTTTTTAAGGGTGGATTTTTTTAAGTGCATGTTGTTTATGTCAAATTAAGCCTAACACTGAATGCAACTGCAGTCCGACAGCAGTTATGGTTTATGTCAGAAACATTCATCGTGGTGCGTTTGGCAATTAGAGATATAGTTAGCCTGAAAGTGGAAACACTTACTGCCTGGGTTTTAAACCAAAGCCGGAGGATAAAAAGAAAAAAAATTAAATTGATAGTCTTTCAAGGACATTCCGTACTATCTGGTTTCCATGCATGAGCGCAAAACAATGATTCCAGTGTCGCAGGAAATTTGCAAATACTGTAGGAATGAATGAAACTTCAATGCGCTCCGGCTTAGAGCTGTGGAATATTTATCCTCTTTTAAAAGTCCGCCATATTAAACAATATCTTCATTACTGTCTTTCTTTAAATTTAAATATGCATTACGCCAGGGCAGAGAGCTATGTTGAATGCTGGACAACCCCGTTTCCTTGGGGATTAAAGGAATTTAGACAAAGTGCAAGGGTCAGAGCTCAATAACAGTTGTGTCTGAGCCCCCGGTGCTTCTAAAGCTCTCCTCTCTCCGAGTGGTTTGCCGGGGAGATGTGGTGGAGGCCTTGAGATGTGCATCTTAGATCTGAGCTAAAAGCCTGGAACAACATGCTGCTCTCTGGGAAAGGTGATTCTTCCAGGCTGCAGAGCAAAATGCATTTGATGCACAGTGGGAGCTGTGTTTTCTGGCTATTTGTATCGTCATTCCTGTCTCTCAGGGATATAGGTAGTGTCAGAAATGATGATGGTTCCGCAGAGGCAATGGACTCGAGAGCCCGAGGACCAGGAAACATGACATGTGGTTCTGTAGATCAGAGCTTGGATGGGGGTGATGGTGGGACCATGCCCTGGCTTGGTCAGCACATCCTCAGCAGAGTCCCTGAGCCCTCTGTTCCTCAGGAGTGTAAACTCTTCCCATTTAGCTGAGGACAGGGACCCATAGCACCGCACTCCAGTGGTCATGGCAGGTCTGCTGTGACACCACTGTATCAGGCGCTCCACAGCTACAGAGGCAGGGCCAAGAGTTTGGCCCACAGAAAACAAAGGAGAACTTCCCAGGGCAGGTGCTCACCAGATGTTTGATCTGTGCTGTGACAGAGGCTCTCCTCCTCCCAGTTAGACTGCTCCTCTTCTGAAAACTCTAACGGGGATCCCATTTTTGTAGGGGTAACAACTGTCCTGAGGTGGTCAGTGCAGCAAAGTGCTTCTCTTAGCATCATCCCCGCCCGACAGCACGAGCAGGACTTGCTGGAGTTTCTCCACAGGGTACCAGAGGGACATTTTGAAAGTGATGTATGTTGTTAAAAAGCCTAAGTGAAGTAAATCTAGAATTACCTAGATTGGCCCAGCTTAACATTGCGTGGCTCTTGAAAACCAGTGACAGAAGAATTCTCCCTGGGCAGTGTGAGAAGAGTGATGCAGCTTAAGTCTTACCTGAAATCCTTACCTTTGGAAATCTGCTCTTTCCTTAGCACAGATTGGGCTGGTGCAGAGCAATTTCTCCTTGCAGAACCAGATGCTGGGATGTCTACTTACCTGTTAGATGTTTCTATTTTTGTCTCAGCTCTCCTGACAGAGCCTTTTGCTTTCCCAGGTATTCATCAAGAGGGGGGGAGTCCCTATCGTGTCTCTGGAGTGTGTTTCTTGCAAGGCTCAGTCTGTCTATGAAGTTAGCAAGAGCTCCTACATCTACCTGGAGGGGACCTGCCAGAATTGTCACAATGACTCCAAGCTTGGGGTAAAGTCATTAAAAATGCTGCTCTTTGCTTCACTTTTGGTGGATTTCATGGAGAAGGGTAGAGTCAGAGAGGACAAGCCAGAAAGAGCTGCGTGAGAAATAAAGTCCTGGACCTAAACTGCCATAGAGACAAGGAGGGGAAGCAATCTCTGACCATAAATGCAGTGGCAGGCTGGGTCTGGCTGAGGGGATGAAGGCTGGCTGGTACTGGTGTCTTCATCATAGCCCCTGCAACTGGCTGCAGGACTAGTTTGAAGAGTCAGAAGTTTAAAACAGGCTCTGCCCAGAGCTTGCCTGGTGTGACATGGGGCTCCCGTGTGCCGTGCTATGTCTTGGCAGCGTGGAGGAGGCTGAGAGAGCCTGTGAAGCAGGTTCCCCATGTCCTGTAAGCACTGCACCTCCTGGAGATGTCCAGAGCTTTCCTTTGCCCTGGGTTGTGCCTGCAGGCTGTGAGACACACGGCCTGTCAGTCCTCCATCTGTCTCTTGACCTACCCGAGGTCAAGTCCTTGATGCGTCATTTTCAAACCAAGCCCATGAATGACCAGCTCTTTTCACACAAAAGCCACTTTTTTTTTTTCCCAGAAGAGGTTTGTAAAGTGTTTTCTCCCTGCTGATCGGTGGCTCAAGCAGAGGTTGTCCAATCTCTTCTGATCCCCTGAGTCCCTCATGCCCTCCTCTAATTACAGATTACTTTATGCAGCATCTCTGCAACCTGTTGAATTAAGCAGGTCTCAGAAGTGGAAGTCCTGTTGGGAGAGCCAGTCTGTAGTGCTCCCAGCAAGCCCTGCATGTATTTGCATGGCATTTTCTGGCTGGCTATCTCCCTGTTCCTCTTGTTATCGCAATTGTACATTTGCACTATTAACAGTAACCATCCAGGACACGTTCAGCTTGAAGCATATAAAACATGGTATCCCATGGAGACTCCACCAGTACTTAATTTATTTCCTGTGTTTTGTGTTCTGTATTATGAAATATTCTGTCGGAGGGTGATGTAATCCCAGAGACTAAAGTAGATCTCACAGTGGAAATATTCCCACCAGACATTTTGGAAAGATTCCAGTTCTTGTTGCTGTAGCACACAAGACTGAAGCTGAATTATCAACTGCAAATTTGGCAGACGGTCCTACTAGAAATCTGTTACTTTTTATAAGAGACTCAATCTGAAAACATTTTAAGGACATAACTAAAGATTTAAACAAAACCTCTCCTGTCTTTCCCCTCTTCATCTCTACAGAGATGGGCAGCTCACAGCTTTAAAAACAAGTCGCTCATCCTGGACAAAAAAACTACCTCCACTGGCAACACGGGAATGAACCTGGTCTTGAGGCAAGGGGCTCTGAAGGATGGAGAGGGATATACTTTTACCCTCCACATCACAGACCTCACGACAGGGGAGGAAGGATTTGCCTCCATTGATCTGCTCCCGAACCAGCCGCCCGTTGGAGGATCGTGCCATCTGTCTCCCAAAGGACCCCTCAGGGCACTGATGGCAAAGGTGCACTTTGAGTGTTCAGGTGAGACCGTACAGACAGTGGAACTGGGCACTTCGCAGCCCTCTCTGCTTCTCACAGGCAAAGGTTTCTCCTTGACCAGCATGTTACCAGCTGCCCTTCCTCCCACAGATGTTTTCTTTGCCCTGAGCTCCTTCCCCAGGATACTGCTGGCCAGGGCTGAGTGGAAAAGTTGATCTTTCCATTTCTGATCCCCAAAGCTTGGACCATGAGCAACTTTTGTTTGCCCAAATTACGGAGCTCTAAAACTCATGGTAGCAGACAGGCACTTCCTTAAACCCTACTTCACGTAGTTGAGTGATGATGTCCAGGCAAGGCCAGTACTTGCAGAAGAAACTAGTATTTCAGTGCAGGAAAAAGAAGGTGCCCAAAACTGAGTCACACATACGTGGGAAGATTGAGAAGACAACGCGTTGGGCCCGTCTCTGCCATGTGGGCTGGATGTTCCCGTCAGCAGTTACCTTCTCAACCAGCTGCAGAGACAGCAACAACGAGTCTAGCTTTGGAAAAGTGGCCTGGCTGACGTCCTGTAGCCTTGGGCCAAGCAATAAGTGCCTTTGAAAACCATATTTCCCCAAATGATTAGTGTTAGAGATTAATGCTGTCTGTGCACAAATGCTGGGAAGCCGCATTGCAGAGGAGATGATGAATTCTGCTGTTTCTGCAGGGAGGGGGATGCTGATCACCAAAGCCCAGCTTAAACTGGGGGAGAAGCAGAAGCGTATTCAGCATAGTACTGTTGTAACTTTGGTATGTTTTGAGCTACCCAGAATAATTATGAAATCATTACCTCTTTGGAGTAGTGGGAGCTTTGGCTCTTAGTGATTATTTTTAAGCTGAAATGAAACACTCAGGATACAGACCCACTGGTCGGTGTCCAGTGCGGTGAGCCCCGGCAGAGCCAGCATCTTCACTGGTGCTTACTGGCAAATGCGCAGTGAATTTCCCAACTGCCTGGCTCCTACAAGACTCTCCATAATTCCTGGGAGCTCCAAGGAAACCTTTGTGCAGGTTTTATCTTAGAGTGTTGTTCCTGATATGTTGAACTGCCTGAGGTCTGCACTGAACCTCTGTCTAATGTCAGGGTTTGCGGGGCTTGTACAGAAGCTGTGGCCTTGGGTCTGCTGTTCCCAGCCCAGTTAAAGTTATTCCCATTTTTATTTTGCTCATGAACTCTTCACAAATCCCTTTAAATGTTACAGGACCCAAGCACCCAGGCAGAGATCCCCAACCATCAGAAAAATTCAGAGAGGGTCAGAGCTTTACATTGCAGGCTCTGAAAGCATCCCTCTAGACCAGTTGAGTCCTTGAGCTGTTCCCTAATGGTGGGGACAACCTGTCCCTCTGCCAGAGCAGGGTGACCCCTTGCTGGGGGGCAGCAGTGAAGATGCCATGCTGAAGGGCTGAGCGGGGTGGGACGCACCAGGGGAGGGAAGGGACACTGCGAAGGCAGTGCCAGCTCTGATGGCTGGGCTTTGGGATGGTGGCTGCAGCCCCTCCGTGGCCTCATCCCCATCAGACCCTTTGTTGGGGTTTATTTTGCAGGCTGGCGAGACACGGAGGATGCGGAGGGCCCGCTGGTGTACATCCTCCTGGCCTCCCGCCACAGGGCCGGGCACTACCACGAGTTCTGTGTTTACAAGGGCAGCCGTGCCGAGCACAGCGCCTTCCTGCCCCCGGGCTTTCACGAGAGTGGCTTCATGGTGTCCGTGTCAGTCCTTGTTCAGGACCAGCTGGGAGCGACCGTGGTGGCCATTAACCGGTAAGACCCACCGCTCTCTGGCCGGGCTCCTGAATCACAGTCTTATGGCTTGACCACTGGGTCCCTGTCCCCAAGGGCTTGGCAGATCCTCTTGGAAGAGGCTGTTGTCAGGAAGGTGAGGAGAGGCCCAGCAGAAATGCAATAGAGAATTCCAGTCTTTATGGATCATCACTCAAGGAGGAGACTTTCTGATAAGCTTTCCTGACCATCTCCTTAATTCCCTGGTGATACCTTGCTTTGAAGGCAGGACGTCACTTTCTCAGGAGACCTCTATGCTCTGTGCTCCATCACCTTCTCTGCAGCAGGAGCCCTCAAAGGGAAGTTGGCAGCGTCAAGCTCTGGTGCTGGGGATTGCCTGGTGTCCTGCTCCTGAGAGCCAGGGAGGTCTCATGCAGCCGAGGTGGAGAGCACGGTGCTTTTGAATAGGGTGGAAGGGATTGCAGCTTGAGTCTCAGCAGGGCCAGTACCACGAAAGCCCAATTGTCCCTTCTGCAAGTGCCCCTTGGTTTCCAGTGTGCTCCATGCAGGTGACAAGTGCCCACTGGTCTTTGGACAGCATCCTGAGCAGGTCTCTGCGGCCTGACCAAGCTGCAGGGCTGCTTCTTCTCGAGGCTGTTTTGCAGCTCCCCGCACTGTACATGTGGTCCCGGCCTCCCAGGCTGGAGCATACGGTCCTGCAGTGCCTGTGGAGGAGGATCTGTGTCCCAGCTGTTCCTCAGACCCCAAGGAACGATGCCAAAAGCAGCGCAGCTCCTCCCAGCGCACTGGCCCTGTTTTTAAGTGCTCTTTATGCTCCATCAAACTAAACCTGGATTTTCTCCTCTGGGTTCAATGCACCTGTGTGCGTCCTACACCTGCAGCTTCACAGAGCTGGACCAGTGAAGAATCAGGCTTGAGGTCCATGATGTTCCTACATACAGCTGGTACAAACTGGGTACCAGAGCAGGCACCAGTAATGCTGTCATGGTTGTTTAACCACCCAAATGCCTCTTTCCCTTGGCAGCTCCATGGAAATCGGTTTACCTGAGGGGTTCCCCAGCCTCTCCCACTGGCTCTACAATCAAACTGACACCGTGCTCCGGGGCTTAGTGAAACAAAGGGACCCTCAACAAGTCATTGAGTACTCACTGGCCCTCATCACCATCCTAAATGAGGTAAAGCAGCACTCTCTGCCCAAGAAGGGCCTCCAGAAGGCCTTGCAATCACCAGTAATGTTCTTTGGACAAGTTTTGTACATCAATGTAGGGAAATGACTAATGCTAGTTTTTCACGTAAATCAGTGTACGTGCACGCTGGGAGCTGAGCTGGAGCTATTTTCATGCATCTAAAAGAGTAACAAACTCCAGACACACACACAATGACCAGGGAAAGCAGAGAGGCCACAGAAGGTCCCAGAGAAGGCGGTGGCCAAGGTGTCTCCCACGCAGCCTGCATTTTTGCCCTCATACTCAAGTCTAAACACTGAATTTAGAAACAGAAATCTTACTTTAAATTCCCCCAGCTACTTCATGCTTCCCCTGAGCCAGCCACCTCACTCCATCTCAGCAGGGCTGGAAACTCCCTGTAGCTGCTCAGGTGATGCTCTGGGTGCTGAGGAGACCTTGTTCTGACTGCTGAGCCTAGTGCAGCTAGAAAGATTTTCTGCCCGCATACAAGGGCTCTTAATCCACAGTGTAGGACCATCATCCTCTGGCAACATTCATGCCTACCTAGGGTAGGGCCCAGTCCCTCCACATGCATCTCTGTAGGCAGGGCAGGAATTTTGGTCTATACTCATGCTTTGCTCCCTCACAAGAGCCTTCTGAGTCCCTGGAAGCCAGGCAAGGGCAATCCCCCTGAGCACAGGCACTGTGCATAGCTGGGTAAGGGCTGCACACTAGTGTGCTACTTAGCTGTCAAGTGCAAGACTGTTAAGATAATTGCTTGGAGAGCACAAGTGAAATTGAGGAAGTTCTGCTGAAAAACCAGCTCATTAGATCACTCTCTGGGGAAAAGCAAAGGCAGGAGATGCAGACTACAGGGGAGAGGTGGCTTCAGCACAGCTCTGAAACAACCTGATACCTTTCCTCACTCTAGCTGATTTTGTCCCCCCTGCAGTACGAGCAGTCCATGCTTCTTGAACCCGAGACTGAGAATGAATTTGAACTCCGGACCTGGACTCGCAATAATATCACAGAAATCCTGAACTCGCTGAAGGTGAACACAGTTGATGATATCCAGCAGATCTCCGCTGCCTTGGCGCAGTGCACGGTATGTTCCCCATCCATCTCCAGCCTCCTGCTCTTCCAGGTGCAACTTAGATCCTCTTCACTTCTTCTTCTGCTTCCCTGTCTCTCTCTCCCCACACACTTACCACACAGGAAGGACAAGTATCACTTGTTGACATCATTGGGGTTTCTGTGGTGATGTTGTAAGTGCAGTCAGCTCTGCCCCTCACCGTGCCACCAATCTAGCAGATGTGGAGGAGATGATGTATTCCTGTGCTGGAAGACAGCACAGAAGAATTCTGTGCTGTATCTCTGGTACCAGCCCTGGTGCGACAGCTTGCTAGCAAGTAGGTTCTTTCACTTGCAGATAGGACAGGCAACAACAGAGTGGAGAAGCACTGGAATAAACTGCTGGGAGGGTCACAGAATCTCCGAGGACAGGCTGGACTCCCATCAGGAGTAACACAAGTAGAGCTGGACCTGCCTTGAGCCAGGGGACAGCGGTGAGGACTGATGTTCCTTCCAGCCCTATTTCTACCCTACAAGATTAGAAACCCTGCTCCGCTTCCCTGCTGACGGGGAGCGCTGTGTTCCCCAGCCAGCTCGCAATTTTAGCTCCCCGGTGCTGGGGCTGCTGCCTGGTGGATTTAGGAGTGGCTTTATGTGTTTTGTCAGATGGGCAAAGGGAAGAGAGCCCAGTTATATAATGTGCTCGGGGTTTGGTGGCCAGCCAGCCTGCTCTGGCACACTCTTCCCCCCCCGCCCTCCCAAATCTTCGCTTTCGGGGCTGGAGTCGGGTACCCCAGCCTTGGTTGCTCATCGCCTCCCCAGCCAGGTCAGCAACCTCGCTCAGCAGGGAGGACGCTCTCATCAAAATGATGGACAGACTACTGCATCCCACCCACTGAGTCCCTCTTTTGTTGCTTCTTTCTCTACTTCTGAGTCTGTAAACCTCAAAAATCACTTCTTTCTCTTGCATCTTTGTTCAGGGATTTGGGGTTCGGCCCTTCCGATGCTGGATTGGTTTCTTTCTGTCTCTCCCACGTGCTCTTGCCTTGCGACTTGATCCTGCTGTGGAAGCTTAGGTCTAGAAATAGAATTTTTGTTCCACGGGAAAAGCTGACGTTCCAGGATTAGTTTATGCTCTGGATTGGAATGAAAAGCTTAGAAAAACAGTAATCTAGAATTTCCCAAGTGGTGGAGACTAGCGCAGAGTTCACACGTTTCCTTTCCTGTAGAACTGTCAATCAGTGCCGATACTGTTTTGATTTTACCTACAGGGGAGAGGAAAAATCAGAATGAAATTTCTCCTGGAGGGGAAAAAAAGACTGTCAGTCCTCTTAGCAGATTCTCCTTCCTAAGGAGTAGCTCCTTGGGTGGTTCTTCCCTATAACCCTTTTTATTCCCCACCTCCTTAATACCTGGCTGTGCCTTGTGGACTCTGATTTACACAGTATGTCCTTGCTCTTCTTAGCTTACAAATAAAAGCAGAAAAGAGGGAATTCTAGACCTGCAGATGCTGTTTTGATTCTCCACCAAAACATATGGTGAATCACGTCTGAATCCTATGATGATTAAAAGAAAAAAGATGAATAAGAGCTAGGAACGGCGTTGTGGTAACAGCTTCCATGTGTTGCCTCAGTCACTCCCATCCAGCCCTCAAGAGTGCGGGGAGCTCCAGGCCATGGCTAGAACATTCTGTTTCTTGGACACATCTGGGAGCAGAGGGAGGGACATCCATCATGCCTGAGTGGCAGGATCCCTCCCACCACTTTCAGGAGTATTTGGACACTGAAATGGATTCAGTTAGGGCTAAATCTTGCTCCCGTCAAAGGTAGCGGAGTAGATGGAGGAATCCTATCCAGTTCCTGGTTGATTTCTGTAGGAATAGCATGTGGCCCCAAAGTGGTGCTCATGAGATGCCACAGTAGGAGACATGCTTGGTCCTTACGAGTGGACTCCAGGGAACATGATTATGCTGCTCTTTAATGCTCTTTCCAACCCTAATGCAGCTTCCATTAGACTCCCAGCATGCCTGCCTGAAAGCTGTAACGTGACGGGAGATAGATGGAAGAGTCTGGGAGACATCAACAACTGCTTGGCATCTCTCACTGTGAGCAGAGCAGCCATGGTCTCTGCAGTCACCTCCCTGGGGTTGGAGGGAGCAGGGGTGACTTTCAGGGTGTCAAATAGTTTGAACAAACATGCTGGGGTCTTTGGAGGACTGAGCCAGCTGAACTTGTCCACAGCTGCCTTTCCCTGAGGGTGCTCCTGCTGCATCAGACCATGTTCCCCTTTGCAGGTGGTGAGCAAGGAGCTGGTTTGCAAGTCATGCCTGACAAGGACCTTGAACAAGCTGGAGACCATGATGACCATTCTGCAAGGGGAAATGACCCAAGGCACTGTGACACCCACTGGTATCGCCGACAACATCCTCAACATCACAGGTCAGTTTTGTTCCTGCAGGAATGGGTGACATTTGACAGGGCACT
The DNA here is from genome assembly GCA_026546715.1 of Gallinago undulata. Classification (NCBI taxonomy): domain Eukaryota; kingdom Metazoa; phylum Chordata; class Aves; order Charadriiformes; family Scolopacidae; genus Gallinago; species Gallinago undulata. Next base: position 6,910,260 of record JAOTQQ010000071.1, on the reverse strand, counting down.
GCTGAGGGCACAGGTCTCCCGGTGCAGGGTGATGGGCAGAAGTAGATTGAGGGAAGCTTTGCAGGCTTTCTCTTGTAGCATTAGGGATTTGGCTCATGCTTTTTCAAGCTGTTAGAGAGATTGCATCTAACATTTGGACCGTGGCACCTCAGTAATTTCTTCTCCCTGTACTTTTCCCAGGGTTGTCCTGTCTTTGGCAGCTGTCTCTGTGGACATTTAAATATGTCAGTTGTTAATAAACTCACTAATTCTTCAGGGAATTGTCTTTTTAGTAAACAATGAGTAACAGCTATGGTTTCCAGATGCTTGCCTTCCTGCTTGCAATCTGAGGAGGGTGCCAAACTTCACTGGGGCATCCATGAACACTGGGAGGAAGCCGAGGCACCTTCTTTGCATTCCTTGTTATGTATTTCTGAGCATTCTGCTCTTTGTAGTGCAAAAACTTAGTACCATATCTTTGATTTATCCATTCTTTCCCTGTTTCCCAATCTGCCCTTCTAGTCATTTCACAGGAGGAAAATAAAACCTGTTGTGATTAAGCATTCACCGCCAAACTTTGTAGAATAGCTGAGAGCCTGCAGGAATTGCTGACAGCTTTATTTTTAGCTATGGGCTACTGAACACTCCCAGTGCAGAAGGTCATGTGTACAGGTAGAGTTACAATGAGAAGACAGTAAGGAAAAACTTGTCTGATTTTTTTGGGAAGTTGTCAGATGTTATCTAGGCTATTTACCACTTCCTTTCTTTACGCCTTTATTTCTCTCCTGGCAGGTGACCTAATTCACCTTGTCAATACAGTTTCACAAGAATCCAAGCCCCAGGAATTGCTTTCTGATTCCTACAATTTGCTGCTGGCTCCCAAAGCCTACAACCTGTCTTCCAGCCTGATGCGCATCCTCATGAAGTCTCGAGTGCTGAATGAAGAACCCCTTGAGCTGGTGGGAGGAGAAATTAAGGCCACAGGCAAGCGGTCTGATCCCTTTAACTTGCTTTGCTACGAAAACACACCGAACTGCCAGTTCTCCATCCCCCAGGCATTCAACACCACCCTCTCCAACCTGACGGATGTCATTCAAGTCATGTTCCAAGTGGACTCCAATCCTTTCCCTTTTGGTTACATCAGCAACTACACCGTGTCCACAAAGGTCGCCTCCATGGAATTTCAGACACACAACGGGGTGCAGATCCCCATTGGGAGCCTGGACTCGGAGAAAGCCATCACTGTAATGGTGTCAAACAACACAGATGCTGACAATCTCTCTGCTGGCACTGAAATCATCAAGGCAAGAACATCTGTCAACCTAATTGTGACTATGGAGAGCAACAACAGAGAAGCAGGACTGCACTTCCAGCTCACTTACAAAGTCCTGAACGGTAGTGCAGACAGATCCAACTCTTTATGTTCTTTGCTATTTCTTCCCATGGGACGGGAGGGATGGGTGTTGCAGCAAAGGAGAGCTGTGTCAAGAGATAACTGTTGTGTGGGAGGGGATGTCAGATGAGATGTAGCCAGCAAGTTCCATGCTGCATGGTTGAGGTTCCAGCTGTCACAGGCGTCATCTAGTCCCCAGTGTAATCTTTGCTTGTGGATTCTAGCACTGAGAAGCCTTTTTCTTTATCCAGCCCCTCTGTTGAGCCACATTAGCACTGGCAGGAGTTTGTCCTGTCTCTCTCTTGGTCAGATACAATGGTATCCAGAGTCTCTTGCTCAGGGATCCTCTGAACTGCAGACTGAGAGAGGGCAATCTGGAAAAGTATGTCTCTTCACTTTCTGTGGTCCTGATACTCCTCCCTGTACCTCCACTGCTGGCACCAAGCTTGTGGTCGATCTCTCCCTGGTGTTTATGAAGTACTTTCTGTTCTTTTTCCCCCTCCCCACACAGATCACTACATTGCAAGTGAGCCTGAGCCATTCATCATGGCTTATCTCCATCATGAACCAGAGCCCAACGAGCACAACTGCAGTGCCTCTAAGAAAATTGGCCTGGATGCCCTGGCTGGAAGCGACCACAAGCTCTACACCTTCTTCACCTCACCCAGGTAAGAGAAGCCTCCCTCCTAATCCCTGTCACACCCAGGCTGTCCCGTGGATGTACATGAGGGGTGCTCAGGGCTTGGGCATGGTTTTTACCAGGCTGCTTTGCAGGGGTGGTGCTGTTGTAGGTACCCACAAGTGCTGCCCAGTCCATGGAGGAGGCAGCTCTCCTGGGCAGGCAGCTGCAAGCTGCCATTCCTACACCTCAGCACTGGCATCTCTTCTACCCTGAGACTCTCTCCTTCCCAGACATCTTCTGTTGCTGCTCCAAAAGCAGCTCAGCTCTCTTTGATTTGTCTTTTTGATCCAGGTGAGGGAGAGTTCCCTTTTTTAGAGCTGTAAATCACATTCCCTGTGAGTACTGTGACCTTCACCCAGGGCCTCTTCTGGTGATGCCTTCCCCCGCTGTCCTTTCCTCTGCTCATTTGCCTGGTACCTGCTGTCCAGACTTTCATCCCCTGTGCACTAGCGACCCCAGAGCTGCCCATCTTTACCAGGACTCCTTCCCCAAGGGACTCACACTGACCTTTGCAGATTGAGGGCTTGCTCTGTGCAGCTTGTGAAACCATTTCCCGGAGCAAAGTTCCTGAAGTGCAGAGCGACCCTGCAAAAGCAGAGCTCATCTTCCCAACATGTGACTGGAGGAGAAAGCAGGTTCCTTCATGGGCTCCCGTCCACCTTGCTTGCCTGCTGCTTAGAGTGTGCCTGGGCTCATTAAGCACTGCTGTTGTGCTGTGGGGTTTTGCAGCAATGCTCTCTTCTTTTTAGCAGTGCAGTCATTCTTGTAGCTTTAGTTGCTGTCTTGCTGCCTTGCCAGGGATCATGTGAGTTCACGCCTCTTGTTATTTACGAGCCATTCCTAGGCATGAGAAGAAAAGATAGGCAGCTTGGGAATAGGTGGGGCAAGAGAGGAGCCACTGTTGTGTAAGTTGACCCAGCTTCCATGGCTTTTGGTAACAGGATGCTCAAAGAGAGATTCATCATCCTAATGAGCAAACCCGCTCCCAAATCATAGAGCTGCTCTGGAAGTGTCATGTGGGTCAGTGGGACACAGGGAGGGGTGGGTGGGAGAGCTGTGTGGGATGCACAACATAATGCTCCAGGTGCTGAACTAATACAAAGATAAAGAAGAATTCAGGTGGTTTGTAGAAGCCCAGACTTTCTGCACAGCCAAAGGGCGGTGTGAATTATACCACATGCACTGGGCTATTCCTCCTCATGTGCTTACCTGTCCCTGCAGCAGGGTGCTTTCCGTGGGCACACACCCATCAGAATGGGGTTTGTGTCCCTTCAGCAAGCAGGTCCGTAGTGTCTCCTTGCTGTCTTCCCCTTCTCCAGAACTGATGACACCATCCAGAAATACTACTTCAACATCACCAACCATTTCAGCTGGTCCTCGGTGGAGGTGACTCTGGGGCTGTACACCTCCCTGTGCCAGTACTTCAGTGAGCAGGAGAAGAGGTGGAAGACAGAAGGCATCATCCCGCTGGAAGAGACCAGGCCAGACCAGGCTGTGTGCTTAACCCAGCACCTCACTGCCTTTGGGGCCAGTCTGTTTGTCCCCCCAAATTCTGTCCGGTTCATCTTTCCTGTGAGTAAAACCAAGTAGAAGGCTGTGCAGCATTGTCACGCTCCGAGCAGATTGTTGTCACTTAGAGGAAAGCCTCGGGCTCCCGTTGGCTTCATGTTCAAGCTGGGTCCTGGCTGACCCGTGCCCAGCTGGCAAAGCAGCACAAGTACCTGGGAGCCTTTGGGAGCTGCAGACGGGCACAGCTCAGAGAGGGGCTGTGTCCTCTGATCGTGAATCCTGGCTGCTGCTGCTAAAAACAGACCTTTGCAGATGGCTTTATTCTCTATGCAGGACACCTCGCAGTGGTGTTCACCTCTCAGTGAGATGCCAAACGCTCCTCCCAGCTGCCCCCCAGCACTGTTTTATCCCAGCGAGCTTGTTCCTGCCAGCTGCTCCCTGCCTCCCAGGGGCGTGCAGGCTCTTTCAAGCTGTCGGTGTGACGTTAGTGGGAGCAGAGAACTCTCAGCAGCTGCTGCAACAGCTCCAGCCGCCTGCTGCAGCCACTCCGCAGGGCTGTGAGCACACAGGGATGGGTCCTTCTCTATTTGCCTGTGGTATCGTGTGTGAAGGATGATTATAGTCGGGAAGAAGGCAGTGTGACTCCTGGGGAAGGGAGGGGGGGGTGTCCTCCTGGGGAAGGAGAGTGCCTTGCAATATGCTTCTCTTCTTTTTAGGCTCCAGGCCCAGGTCTCAACTACATCGTTCTGCTGACATGTGCCGTCTGCTTTGTGACCTACTCGGTGGCTGCGCTGATCGTGCACAAGCTGGACATGATTGACATTAACCGTGTGGGGGTGATTCCCTTCTGCGGGAAGAACGGGCTGTACAAATATGAGATCCTGGTGAAAACTGGCTGGGGCAGAGGATCAGGTTAGCCCAGAGTCTACTCCTCTGCTTGATTCCTAAAGTGACATCTGCGTAGTTCCCCTGAGACCTCACCTCAGCACATCATGCACCAAGCGTTCCCCTGCAGGGCCCAGAGCTGAGCTGGTGTTTGCAGCAGCACTGAGCAGACAGCGAGTTCAGGGCTTCCCACAGCATTCACACATTTTGTTGTATGTTGATGGGGCAGGTCAAGAGCTGTGGAGAAGAGAATGCTGCCCCACCGCTTGCTGTTGAGGTGGGCCAAGCAACTACTGCTGGAAGGAACCACCCAGTATAGAAACACCCCCACCTTGCTTTCCCTGACTGGGCTGTGTTGCAGGAACAGCCAAGAGGCAGCAATTGTTCCTCAATTCTGGCCCTCTCCTGCAGAAACATCCAAGCCTTGGGGGCCCTTTAGATGGACCATTTCACTGTCCTCCAGCATCCGTCGCTTTTTTCTGCTGTCTGAGTCTTTCTCAGCAGCATGAAGGCAGAAAGCTTGGCTTTCTGATCCGGGACTGGGTTTGTAGCTGGAGCTGCCAGAAACATCATCCTGGATGTGGAAATCCAGGCAGTTGGGATGTGGAAGCTCTAAGTAAGGACAGAGGTGAAGTGCTACTGTGTCGCTGCCAGAAACACACTCCCATTAATCTTAGCGTGACCACTGGTTTCACTGGCGGCAGCTTTCTCCTGAAGCCACCCCAAGGACCATCCAGGTTAATTAAGCAGGTGGACCAAGGAGCATCTGGCAACTGGTAGCAGAGAGAAGTCAAAGAAAACAAGTCTTTCAACTACTTGGTGGAAAAAAACATCCAGAATAAACATCTCCTCCCATTAGGGTGTTAGCAAGGCAAGGAATGTCAGGTTCAGTCCCTTCCAAAGAGGAAAACCATGGGCATGCCAAGGTCCATGCACCAGGCCAATCTGAGCAGCTGCCCTCCAGGCTGTGTGTAACACTATCCCTGGGTGTGGGATGGCTGTTGAGCACATTCCTTCCTCAGAGAGTCTCCAGGTGAGACCTGATACCAGGTCACTGGCAGGAAGGCATGGCTGGGGAACAGCTACACCTTGGGTGGACTTCCCCTAACTGAGCCCCGTTAACTTTGCCAGGTACCACAGCCCACGTGGGGATCGCCCTGTACGGTGTGGACAATAAAAGTGGTCACAGACATCTGGATGGAGAAAACGCCTTCCACCGCAACAGCCTCGACGTGTTTCAGATCGCAACGGAGCGGAGTCTGGGGAGCATCTGGCGCATCCGCATTTGGCACGACAATAAAGGTGAGACATGAGCCGTGTGTGGGCCCGAGGCAGCCATCACACATCCCAGGGTCTGCTCTGCCTGGTACCTGGGCCGGGAGACCATGGTGACCCACTGGCTTGGGGGAAGAAGGCTGGGGGGAGATGTGGAGTCTCCATCATGGGGAATTCTGCAGGCTGCTCAGCCGCAATCCCATACAGATATGATGTAATGTGCTGTGACAGTGTCTGTAAATGTCTGCACAGCCTAGGAGGTGACCTGGCTATGCCAAGCCTTTCTTGGGGACTGTGCAGTTCCCACCGATGAAGACAGAGTCACATGGCAACTGCTGCTGTCCTACTGAGGGGCTCTTGTGTTGCCCTCTCAGCTTTGCAGGTCCACAAAGGAAATGTCTGCCATGAAACATATTTCTTCATCTCTTAACTTTTAGGACTCAGCCCCTCTTGGTACCTGCAGCACGTCATAGTCCGGGACCTGCAGAGCAGCAAGAGCTACTTCTTCCTGGTGAATGACTGGCTGTCAGTGGAGAGTGAAGAGAACGATGGCATGGTGGAGAAGGAGGTTTATGCTGCCAGTGAGTGCTCAGCCGCTGGGGTGTGGGTCTGGGGTGGCTGAGCAGCGTGGCAGTTCCCATTGCATTGAAGAAGGTCCCACAGCAGGAGACTGCAGAGAGACATAGAGCCTGCTCTTCCTCACTGCATTGATGCCCTCTGCAGCCAAGTGCTCTGCTGGGTCCGTGTGCTAGAGGACAAGGCATGGCAAGAACCCAGCCATGCAGGAGGGACCGTATAGATGCAGTGTGGATCCTTCCTTGAATATCAGTCTGCAAGGAGGGACCATGGCAGGGTTCTCTCTGCGGTGCAGCTGGCCCTGAGAGCCTCTCTCCTTCTGTTCTCAGGCGAGACAGAGCTGAGGAGCTTCTCCCGGATCTTCATAGCGGAGTTGCAGCGAGGTTTCTTTGAGAAGCACGTCTGGCTGTCCATGTGGGACCGCCCGCCTCGCAGCCGCTTCACCCGTGTCCAGAGAGCCACCTGTTGCTCCCTCCTCATCTTCCTCTTCCTCTGTGCCAATGCTGTGTGGTACGGAGTGGTGGGGAACGTACACCTCAGGTGAGTTGTGTCCCTTGGTGCTCTGGTCAGTGCTTTACCTCCTCAAGGTGCCTCCCATGCTTTCCATGACACAGGGCAGGACAGACCTTATATCTGCTTTACTCATGGCCCCAAGTCTGCCCTTTCTGCTCCAAAGTATCTGAGACCAGGACATGGACGACCACTGACAATCAGCTTTCCCCCTTACCTGATTTTGCTGTGTCATCTGTTAGCACAGCCCATGCCCGTGTTGTTCTCTGCACATCTGAAATGCTTGGATGTGCAGTTTTGCCTCACTCCTTGCTTAGTTAGCAACCCTGAGTGCTTCTGCTAATGCTGGTCTCTGATCTCTTTCGATTCTCTCCAGCAATGGGGCCGTTTCCAACCTGATCCCTGTTAATGTGGACACAGTGGCTGTTGGTTTGGTCTCCAGCATGGTGGTGTACCCTCTCTACCTGGTCATTTTATTTCTCTTCCGGATGGCTCGTGGCAAGGTAATGAGGAGAAGTAGTTGCAGCCTGCCCAGACGGGTATGATGCCACCAGGTTTCCTCATCTGAGGCTAAATTCTGCCCTTTGTGATACATCACTTCTCCAGCTGGTCTCTGCATTTTCCCAGTTGTGCCTCTGTGCTGCCCTGCACCATGGCCAGACCTTTGCCCTTAGCAAGTCTCTGCCTCCCTCTTGAGCTGGGAGCAGCCCCGGACCTTTTTAGGGACAGATCGCTGCCTGGGTTCTGACAATGGCCAGAGAGAGAGCAAAAGGGCAGATTTTGAAGTCTGTTTAGGCACTTACTCCCTCGTGATTTCAGTATGTGATAGGTACCCAAGCACCATTTAAAGGTATGACCCTTTGCTGCATTGGCCGGAGAGATGCTCAGTGGAGCATTACTAATGAAATGCCTACCCTGGGTAGAAATTCAGCTGTCTGAGCAGAGCTGTGGTTAGGCAGCTGTGAAAGGATTAGCTGGGGATTTAATGACTAGTTAGACACAATTAGCAGCCCCATTAAATACTGCAGCCAGCTGCTCAGTGACTGATGAGCAGCAAATGTGTCTGATATTTCTTGTTCCTGCTTTGCAGGAGGCTGTGAGCTCATGTGGCTTCCTGGGAACTTGTACCTGGGACAGCCTAAGATGGCAGCGGGCTGTGGTACATGTGGGTACAAGTGTTCAAGGTGCTTGGGAGGCAGTGGAGAAGTGTGGAGCTCCCCAGCAGAGCAGGACAAGGCTCAGAACCACTGTGACGTTGTCACCTCTGTCGCTCATTTTTCTGCTCAAGCCTTCCTGTCTCTTGCAGGTCTCCATCAACCACACCCTGACCCACTCAGACCAGCAGTCCTTGGAGATCGACAACTACCTGGACTCCTCAATTCTTGACAGTTCCTTCCCCACTTTTCCTGGGCTCCGGGCAGAGGTAAGCTGTTTCACACCCAAAAACTGGGCAGGCTGCATGGGTCTGTGTGCTCCTGTGCATGGGCACAGTGTCCATCCACAGCTGTCAGTGCAAGAACTGATGCACTGAAGTGCTTCTGACAAATACCAGTGATAGAGGGGAGCCACAGCCCTTCTTCTCTCACCCACGGCTCTGCCCAGGCCAGTCCCAGGTTCTGAGCACAAGCTCCCTCCAGCTACTGCTCTGTGTCTGTGAGCGAGGATCTCCTCATGCATGCTTGGGCATTAGGTCTGGAGGAGAGCAGGCTCCTGGAGGTGTGGACCCAGGGCTAATAGCAACTCAGGCTCCAGGTTTCCAGTGACCCTCGATGTTAACGACCCGCTCTTTTACCCAGGCACAAACCAGTGTCATGAGCCTGAAACGCCTCTGCTTCCTCCACAGGCCTTCTCCGAGCAAACCAAAACAGATCTGTTCTTGGAGGACTCCAAAAGGTAAGTAGGCTTCTGGACATGTAACAAGTAAGAGTTCAGCGTAGTTTTCTGCTTTGGTAGACTAGGGTTGTGCTCCCACAGCTGTTTTCCTTCTAAATAGTCCTATGCACAAGCACAGTTGCTTTTCTCATGCTTCCCATTCCCCACATGTACCTGATTGCACCCATTCCTCTCTTTTCCTGCAGCCTTGTGCGGTGGCCATCTAGTGAAGCTCTGCTCAGCTGGCCAGACCTCCTCAGTGACCCCTCCATCATGGGCAACACCATCCAGAAGCTGAAGAGAGGCCGGGCCAGCCGCCACCTTGGACTTGAGGCCCCACTGGCAACTGAGGAGGACAGCTTGTCACTGGGCATTCACCAGGGACAGCCTCGATATTTCTCTGCCTCAGGTGGGTGTGTGAGTAGCATCACTCTGTGCCAGGCTTTGAATGCCCCCAGGAAAGTACAGGAGGAGCAGTCTGGTCCCTCAGAGCCCTGGCTCAGCTTCAGAGAAGGCAGAATAGCAGAGTCTGCTGCCATCACCTCTGACTTCAAATTGAAGGGCAGAGGAGGGGCGTCGTATTTTCTTCATGGGGATTTCAATCTGGGAATGCAGAAATCCTGATGTGGATCAGTCTGAAGTGAGTGGTCACCACACTGCCAGCAGAATGGGAGCAAGAAGAAGTTGGTTCCCATTGCAAGCAACCAGCACTTCATCACTTGTTGCAAAGCCACAGTGTGTCTCTGAACCTCTGTAAATGGCTGGAAAAGAACAACTTGGCCTCCTATAACAACAGTTTCATGCCAGGCTCTGCAGCCGAGCTGGGGATAGACTGGAGCTAGAAGGCAGGGAGGAGGAAAGGGCTGTCCCACGGAGAAGGACCTGACCCTGGCCCTCCTTCTCCCCAGTTCTATAAATGTGGCTGAGCCTAAGCAGTGCAGAACCGTCCCCTGGTGCTGTGCTGGGTGCTGAGCTCCTGCCAACGCTGTTTGCACTCTCTTTCTCCAGATGAGGATCTTATCCGGCAGATCCTGGCAGATGGAGCTAGCGGTATCTCCCATTCCCAGGACCTAGGGCCATACATGAGGGCTGAAACGGATCTGATCTCAGGCCTGTAAGTATTTAGGGTGTGCATTCCCCCACTAAGCCAGTGCCTCCTGTCTCTTGCCCTCCCACGCAGCTCTGCAGCAGCCAGTGCTGCTACACCCAGCCACAGTGAGCTGAGCCGAGCTGGGGTTTGAGACATTACAAATGCCCGGAACAGCATTGTCACAAGTCGCTGCATCCTTGCTGGCTGTGATTCCTGCAGCCCTCACAGCTAGAGTTCATGGAGGGCACTGCCACTCTTCTAGGAGCCACCTGGAATATCCCCTTAAAGTCCCAGCTGAAGATGTGTCTCCAGAGCTTTGTGACTGCTGACAAAGTGCATGGACACAGTTTTGCTTCATGGCACTGGTGGGAGGGAGAAGCAAGGTTGAATCTCTGTTGTGTTATGGTGCTCCAGAGCACCCTGCTTTGGGACCTTGACCACTGCTCAGCTGGGCTGGTGGCTCACTTCTGGGTAGCCAGTGCAAATTAGCAGATTGAGGTGGGGGAACGACCTTCAGCCCCCTGTCATGAGATGCAGGGCAGAGCATCTGCATGCCTTGGGAGCATGCCCACTGCTCTAGAAGGAAATGTTTCTAACTGATGTGGGGCTCCTGCACTGGTGTTAGCACTGGAGTCAGTCCACCTTGGTGCCAGCCTGCTTACCACAGAGCCAGCAGTGTCATGGCTCACCAATATCACCCCTTTGCCTCGGCAGGTCCAGCGTGTTTGGGGAGAAGGTGGAGACTGTCATGATGCAGAAGCTGAACGACAAAGGCCAGAGCATGGCAGCTCCTCCCAGGGAAGTGAGCAGATCAGCCAAGTCAACATGGACAGGTACCAGGGCTGCCAGCATCAGAGCAGGGAGGGTGGGGACACGCAGGAAGAGGGACTATTGCACATAGCAGCTTTTGGGAGGCACAGAAGGGTAAATAGAAAAGGAGCCTTAGGAAAGGCTGCTCCTCTGCTTAGGATATATTTGCCATTTCTTGCCAGCTTCTCTCAAAGCCCAAATCTCAGCCCTGGGCCACAAGTTGTGCTGTGACAGTCTTTACTGTACACCCCAGGGAAGCTCTGCTCGCTGCTTCCCCATTTACTGTGCTCTCTGCACCCTTCTACAGCCATCAGCCCCTTCATACATCCATCACGAGAGAGGGAGAGTCTCTGTACATAACCAGAGGGGAAAGGGAGTCAAATGCCAAGGAAAGTTCAAACCGACAAACAAAGCAAAGAAGACAAGAGATGCTTCCTACTGGGTCGTGCAACATGACAGCCGGCCAGTTGGTCTTGCACAAGGCAGGGAGCAAGCTGTCAGCCCCCTCAAGATCTTGGGGGGTGATAAGTGCCTGGGTGCCCTGTGGAGAAGCTCAGCATCATGTCTCTTAGCATGAGCTCTTGGCTTCTCAAGGCCCAGCTTCCCTGGGGCAGGCTGCAGCATGGAAAATTGGACTCAGCAGCAATCCTCTTGGGTCCGTTAAAATCCATCATTTCGTCTTGGTTGATGAATGGTTGTAGTATCTTCATGCAGGCATTGATTTGCATGGGTGGGTGAAAGAAGCTGTGCTGAGTGAGCCCAGGGGCAGGGTGGTTTGGCAGTCTGAAGGCAGCCGGGGCAACAAATCTGTGTGGCTTGTCATGAGTTTGACAGCAACACCTCCAGCCAGGCTAGACATGCCCAGTGTCCTGGGGCTTCGAGAGAAAGTAGGGAATCCATCCCACTACCCAAATCAGGATCCCATCTCCTGCCCACCGTCTTGTCTGCAGATGGGAGGCTGCTCTTCTGAGGCTGGCTGTGTTTCAGCGTGCTGTCCGTGTTGCTTAGTGGGAGATGTCTGAGACAGTCCCTCTGAACTCACCCAGGACCAGTAGCAAGCTCTCTACTGGGATGAGTGGTGTGCTCAGCCCTTGCTGTGCCCATTGGCACCCTTTTGCCATAACATTTATGCTTGTTTTCCCTCCTCCTTTCAGTTGCAGACCAAACGTTCAGGAAGCGCTTGCTGCCACCCTGGTGCTCCTACCTAGCTCATGGTATCAGTCTGCTCCTCTTCGCCACCTCCACGGGGGTCTCCGTGTGGATCGGGGTGGGCTTTTCCTCCAGCGTTGCCCTCATGTGGCTCATCTCAGGGATATTCAGCTTTCTGGCATCCTTCTTGGTCTGGGAGCCCCTGAAGGTAAGGTTAACATGAGTACACAAGCACATACCTGTACGTGGGTATGTATTAGCTGTAATTAACATCTTATTCAGATACTAATCAAGTCACACTGGGCACTGCATGGATTGAGTACTCTCTCCCATCTCTGTATCCCTGCAGGGGGGGAAAGGATGTGCACACCAGCAGCAGTAGGAGAGGCAGGGCTGGTGGCAGTTTGTTTTAGAGGTCATCTGGCTGCTCCTAGGGAGTGCTGTGGCTGTGCTGTGCTCGCTGTCGGGGCTGAAAAGCCCACAGGAGTTGCTGGTCATGGCAGTTCTGTGGCACAGCTCTCTCTGCAGGCTCATGACACTGCCTGTCTCCCCAGGTTCTGCTGGAAGCCCTCTATTTCTCACTGGTTGCCAAGCGATTGCACCCAGAGGAAGATGATACCTTGGTGGAGCATCCGTTTGTTGAGCATGTTTCTGAGAAGATCAGCAAAGTCCGACCCCCACAGGGGTTTGCCCTGTTCCAGGCCAAGGAGGAGGCCAGGAAGGTCAAACTGCTACACAGGATGCTGAAGGTAAGAGATCTCATGGTGCCTAGGGCAGAGAGAGTGCTGGCTGCAGGAGCTGAGATACACCTTTGAGTGGGTCTTCCAAATCCACCTGTGATCTCCTGAGCTAGAAGGTGCATGTCTCCAGTTTCTGCCTCAGTTTCCCCGTCTGTAAAAGACTGGCAGTGACATACATTCATCTTCTCTGTGAAGCTCTGAGATCTGACTGGAAAGAAGAACCATAAGGGGGTTGATCTGCAGAAGCTGGTGTGTTTGACACCATAACTCAGGTGTTTGAGGTTAGGGCAAGGTTTGCAGTGTGGAGTAGACAACAACTTGCAGAAGAATATTCATTAGTTAAATCTTGTGAAACACATAACTTCTCCTCCTGGATAGGGAGTTTCAGTCTCTTTGTAGCTCATTCAGTACTGATCCTCCACACTTGTGCTGGGAATACACAGCTGCTTTAATGGAGTCAAGTTATTTTTAACTGAGTGATTTCCCTTTAAAGGGTGGAAACCCCCTTTACTATTGTATAAGCTGAGCTGCCAGCCTGTGGGAGCTCGTAGAGGGAGGTTGTGCAAGGCGTATCAACTGAAACATGTGGTGCCGGGCTGGCTGCTTCAAACAAAGAATATTGTTACAAGCCTGTGGTCTGGGTTTCATTTTAAGCTTCTTCCCATATGGAAAAAGAAAGAGCAACATGCCCTGGGTCCCAATCCTGCAGCATGGCAGGCAGCAGTCAGTGGAAGGCACTGATTTGCTGCAGGATTGGGAACCAACCCCCCTGTGCTTGGATGCAATCCCTTTCTACTCTCTGCTCGCCAGAACTTCCTCATCTACATGATGTTCTTGCTGGTGATCCTGCTCACTAACTACGGAGATGCCTCCCGCAACAGCAGGGCCTTCCTTTTGCAGAGCTCCATCAAACAGCAGCTGGGCAGCAACGAATTCCTCCGCATCAAGAGGTAACTGCGAAGACCCTGGGGATGGGAAGGAGGAAGATGTTGCTTTATACCAGAGAAGCTGTGCAGGGCTGCAGCGAGGAGTCAGGGAGCAGGCTGGGGCTGGCTGTTGGAGTCATGCCCTACAGAGGTTCTCAGCTCTATGGGGAGCACCGGTGCCTCTGTGGAGCTGGGCACTCACACACGAGCGCAGCATGGCAGTGAGAAGGTCCCTTTTTGTCCCTGTGGTTCTGCTTCTCCCTTGGAGAACAGAGGGATCTGTAGGGGTTGAGAGCTTTAATTTCTTTAAATTTTAATTATTTCCCCAGTGGGAAGGGACTGTGTGAATTATAGATGTTTATCTTTCTGTATCTGGTTAAAAGAACACAAGTTTGCTCTGTCTCCAAAATTTACAACTGTAAGGTTTAGTCATAAACAGGGTCACGAGAACCAAAAATAACATCTAGTATAAATACAGAGACCTTCCCTTCCTTGTCTCTGCACATATGGTTTAACTAGATTAAATTTTCCCAGCTGAGTTTCCACACCACTGCAAACTCCTGCAGTCCAGCCTGACACCGGAATGGCTGCCTGGGATTAACAGCATCTCGGTACCCGTCTCACTACAGACCCCTTTATTCTTCTGTGCAAATAGGTGTGGCTTGTCCCTGCCACACAAAGTCATGGAAGCTTTGATTCACCGCAATATAAATGAGGAATTATTCCAGTGAACTCAGTGGAGTTCCTGGGGTCAAAGTGGGGCAGAGTAGAATCTGGTACTGAGTATCCTCTCTTTTCCACTGTGCTGCCACAGACCCGCTGGTCTGATCCTCATCCAGGTGCCAAGTGGACTCAATCAACTTTAGGTCTTGCATGTCCAAAAAAAAAAAAAAACCAAAACATTTTCCTGACCCAGCCCAGCTCTTGGAATGGATGGAAATGCTGCCTCTGCCTGTAGCCAGGCACTTGGGAGGAGAGCAGCCCAGGTTAGCTCTCCAAAACTCGGTCCCATCCTTCAGGTAACACACAGGTGGTTGTGAGTGAGACATGCAGAGACTGTCCTAGTAGAGCTACCCCCAAAATTGCCTCTCATGCCTTTTCCCCATTGCAGGTCGGATCAGTTCTGGGTCTGGATGTCGCAGGTCTTCCTCCCTTACCTCTACAACAACCAGTCGGGTCAGGAGAGTTACAGCACCACGCTGGGGACAGCCCGGCTGCGCCAGCTCAGGCTGCAGGAAGGTAGGTGGGCAAGGGACTATGGCTCTGCTCTTATGAGGCGGGTGGTGACATTCCTGGAAGGATGAAACGGCCAGGTCTAGGTGCAGTGGGGACTAAATGAAGCAAGGCAGAGGTTACAGAGGCAGGTTTTTCTTTGCAGCATCTGGTTCTGCTCCTGCAGAGATGAACTGGGGCAGTTGATCGTGGCGATTTACCCTAAAGAGGGAGGTTGACTTTATTTCTGGAGGTGTGATAATGGAGGTGGAGGTCATTTGGGGAGACCTCCCAAGAGGGAGATGCTAAGTGTGAAAGCTCAGCTGTGTGCCCCAGTGCTGTTTGGCTGCGTTGGGCTCCCCGTGGGATGACAGTGTTGGTCTCATTGCAGCCGAGTGCCAGCGCAGTGCCCAGGATGTCCTCCACGGCATGGGCACAGCTGTCAGGAGGAACTGCACCGACTCACACAGCTTTTCCACCATGGACTACGCAGCTGGCTGGGAAAGGGCGGCTGTGAACGTGACAGCTGCGTGGTCCTACTCACCACCCGACCTGACGGGGTAAGTTGCTGCCCAACCTGCACCTACACCCCCTGCTCCATCTGCCAAAGACACCCGATTCGGTGCCCAGTGTGGTTCCCAGCCCTCGCCTCAGTGAGGCCAACTGCAGCCCCTGAGCCTGGCAAAGTGCAAATCAACACAGAAATGCTGAAAGCCTTCTCGGAACCTGTCTGCACCGGCAGTGGGAATGACAGGAGGTGTGTGGCTGCCTCTCACTCAGCTTCCCTGGAGATGTGTGTGTCACCTTGAGCTGTCTGGATGGCAGCGCAGTGCTGTTCTCAGGGGCCTAGGGGTAGAGGGTTCAGCTTTCCAGCTTCAAGGGCAGAGACAAGCTACAGAAGAAGGTAACCCAGCTGCCCACAGAGCAGCATTAGCTTTCTGTTAAAGTGGGTTATGGGAGATTGGCCTTTACCACTGTATTGGACGTTACTTCCCTGTTGGTTTCTGCTCTGGTTTGTTCCTGGATGCATCTTCGTTGAAGTCTGGGGCACCACAAGGGTTGGGGCTGTTCTCAGGTTGGAAACACTGAGATGGATCAATGGACTTCTGTAATTTGTGTTGTGAAATAATTAATGAGGCAGCTGTCACCCTTGGGTGTGTGACACAAGGGGTCAGGGCCTGCACCTCCATACCTGTTCCTGGCCTGCCACATAGGAGAGGATACCGCTGTCCTCCATCTCTCACCCCACGGCTCCTCTTCCTCTGCAGGGTCTGGTACTGGGGCTACATCTCTTTCTACGACAGCAGCGGTTACGTCCAGGAGCTGGGGGCTTCGCTGGAGGAAAGCAGGGCTCAGCTGAATTTCCTTCAGCAGCACACTTGGATCGACAACATGTAAGCGTGGCAGGGGCAAAGGAAATGTTCTCCCATGACCCAAGTTTTTAAGGGGTGCTGCTGGGGTGTCACGGCAGGGAGACGATCTATGATCCTACAAAACGGTGGCACCAAAGCCCAGGGCTGGTGTTGTCCAAGTGCCCTGAGCTGCTCTTCTCCCTTCCACAGGAGCCGGGCAGTGTTTGTGGAGCTGATGCAGTATAACCCCAGCGTGGACCTTCATGCTGCCATCACCCTCCAGCTGGAGTTCCTGGGGGCTGGCCAGGCCATCGCCACAGTCACCATCAGCCCCTTCCCGCTGCTGCGGCTCAGCGGGGGTGTCACGCTGCAGCTTCTCATGATGGTCAGTGATGCTGCTTCCCCTCTGCCTTCCTCTTCCCTCTCGGTCACTGCACAGACAGCTCTGGGGACGCATTGCCTGGGCTCCTGGAATGGCAGCGTTGGTCACTGGGGACTAAAACTCCACTGCCTGAGGCTACTTGTCCCCATGCCTGTCACCATGCTGCTTCCAGGCGTGGGTAGCAGACAGAAAACCTCCCTGGCACCACTGAAGGGAAGGAGATTCCTCCTGTCTGGCAGCATTTGTTGGTCTTGTCTCAGCCTTTGTGCTTCCTTGAACTCATGCCTGTCACTGTGGGAACTCGAGGCCTTTGCTCTTCTGTCCTTAGAGGGGACATCAGCTGGCGGAGCCATGTCCCAGGAGACCTGCATTGGGCCCTCTTCCCCTGGGCACAGCCACCCTGCCACAAGTGCATTGGATGTGGTTTGGGGAGCTTCACTGCTTAGGGCAGGAGGGAGAGGGGCACTGAGGGAGCAAGGAAGGCATGAAGGGACTTGGGTGTGCTCCAGCTGTAGCCTGGCAGAACTGGGCCTGGTACATGGGGCTTTTGCTGTCCTGGGGTGCTGCAGGGTCCACTGGTGCAGCACAGCAGTCAAGCGTTGCCCTCTCCTTCCCTGGTAACCTCTCCGTTCGTCCCCCAGGTCTTCCTCATGATGTTTGTGGTCTACTTTGTGGTGTCTGAGTCACTGTCCATCAAGAAGGAAGGCAAGGCCTACTTCACCCTATGGGGCAACTATGGCCAGTGGGTCTTCATCCTCCTCACCACCTGCACCGTGGTGGTGCACCTCAGCCAAGCCACCCTTGCCGACCAGCAGTGGCTGAAGTACCTCAACAACCGCAAGGGTTTCACCAACTTCTACCAGGTGGCCTTTCTCAACACTGTCTTCAGCACCTTGGCTGCGTCCCTCCTCTTCCTCCTGACTGTGCAGGTATGGAGACGGGTGGGTGGGAGCAGCTTGTGGGCAGAGATGTGTACCTTGGTCCTCCTGTGCCAGCTTGTCACCTGTGCAGAGTCCTGTGGGAGGGGCAGCAAAGGGCCCTGAAATAAATACCAATATGAGACACTGGTCCTGCTGTGCCAGGAACTGGTTAAATGCAACGGGGCTGCTGCCACATCCAGACCCTGCTGCAGGACAGCAGTGATGGGCAATGATGCCACACGCACCTCTGCTGCAGCACTTTGGGTCTCCTCAACTTCTGGGCCCTCAGTTCCCTTGGGGAATTCAGCTTAGTGTGGCTGATGGGATGATTTTTTTCTGCAAGGAGCCCGTTGACTAGGATGTCCTCTGCTCTGCCAAAGTTTGCATTTCTCAGACTTGTAGAGAAGTTTGAAAGACCCTCCCAAGGCTGGAGGGACCTTGCAATGGGCCCATGTTGTAACACCGTCCTCTCTCTTGGTCCTAGGCTGCCCAGCAGCTGCGGTTTGTCAGGCAGTGGTCTGTGTTTGGGAAGACCTTTCAGAAGTCTGCGAAGGAGCTGACTGCTGCAGGGCTGGCGTTTGCCGTCCTCATCCTGGCCTACGCTCAGCTCGGCTTCCTGGTAACTACCTGCTGTCCCTTCCTCGCCTTGAAGAGCAGCTGGTTGTCAGCAAGGGCTGCCCAGGGTCGTGTTGCCCCTTGTCCTGTGCCATGACACTGGGCGAAGCCCAGCAGGTCCTCTGGGTGCTCCAGTGCCCAGCCCGTGCAGGGGACTCTTGTCTGTCACAGGCCAGGTGGCTTTGGCCAGGGGCTGTGTCTGTGGCCTCTCCCTGTCGTGGCTGATTTATGGGGGCACTCCTCAGGGCTCATGCTTTTCAAGATGGGGTAGTGAGAGATGGGGTGTCAGGGGAACATTTTGCCACTGATCCCTTCTCATTATGCCTCCAATGTCCCCTTTTTGCAGCTCTTCTCCTCCTCCTCGGAGTCCTTCCGCAGCGTGGGCAGCAGCCTCCTGCTGCTCTTTGCCATGCTGCGGGGCAGCGTGACCCTCCGCCCGCCCGAGTCCTCGGGCCTCTACTACCTGTTCTGCACCAGCTACATCGTCCTGGAGGCGTGGATCGTGCTGCGGCTCTTCACCGTGGTGCTTATCTACAGCTACCGGGAAATGCACTTCGAGCTGTACCGCCCGGCCTTCGAGCCCCAGGACTACGAGATGGTGGAGCTCTTTGTGCGCAGGCTGAAAATGTGGATGGGCTTCAGCAAAGCCAAAGAGGTGAGTGCAGCCTGGGAGCCTCCTTGGAGAAGTGGCCTGGTAGCAGACATGGGCAGAGAATCAACGTCCACCATCCTTAGCATGCCTTTGCCTCTGGCTGCTTCCCGCTGCTGTTCACAGTCAGGTTCCTCTGGCAGGTGAGGGCTGGAGCAGTGACTGTTCCTGGAGCCCCAAGAGCTGGGTTAGTGATGGGGTGTTGTGTGGGCATCTGCTGCCAGTTCTCAGTCCCATAGTTCCAGGTGGTTTTTATCTGGGATATCCCCAGGTCCGTGCTGTGGCCTGGCCCACCAGGAATAGCTGGGAGCAGCCCTGGGTCTGTCTGGAGCAGGACACAGTGCCACAGCATGGCGTTCCCAATTACCACCTCCTGAAATAACTGTCCCCTTCTTCTCTTCCAGTTCCGGCACAAGGTGAGGTTCGAAGGGATGGAGCCACTGCCGTCCCGAGACTCCAGCGACTCCAAGTCCTTCCGCGGCCCGACTCCCAGCGCTGCCTCTGACAGCTCCAGGGCCTCCACCTCCTCCAGCCAGCTGGATGGGCTGAGCCTCGTGCTGAGCACCCGGGACAGCCTGGAAGTGGACGCTGACATCCAGCGCCTCCTTTCCCTCTTTGAGATGCTGCTCGCCCAATTCGACCGGGTCAACCAGGTGACGGAGGACGTCTACCGCATCGAGCACCAGCTGGAGGGCTCTCAGAGCCGCCGCTCCAGGAGGAGGTCCACCCAGGTGGCAGAGGATGTCCTGAGCAGGTACTGCACAGGCAGCACAGAGCAGGGGCCCTCACCCGACATTTCCTCCGACACGGACCCGCAGCCCCCGCGGGATGCCCCGCTGTTCCCCCACTCTCCTGCCGCCCCGCCAGGCAGCAGGGGCTCCGTGCCCAGCCGGCTCCTTCGAGCCAGCAGAGGCATCAGCATGGTGGCTTCCGTGCTGCCCCCACACAAACCTTACCCTGCTGGAGCTCCAGCAGTGAAGAAGAAACGGCCCCTCCGGGCCAAGAACAGGGTGCACCCCACTGTCAAGTAACAGCGCATGGTGGGGAGTGATGCCCTCGGAGGGCAGAGAGCACCTGGGAAGGGGTTTGCCAAGGGTGGGCTGTGCCTGCCGTGAAGACCCCGGAGCCTTGGGAGCTGCTGCTTCCAAAAGCTCCCGCCGCGGTGGCTGTGCCTGCCGGGGCGCACGGGGCCGCTGCCTGCCACGGGGCCGGCACAGCCGCCATCCTCCACGGACCTGACCGTCCCCACCAGATGGGCCGACGTCCTTACTGGTGGCTTCCAGCACTAAGGGTTGGCTGGAGAAGGCTGAGCCTTCCCCTCGGGTGCGCGGGGTACAGGCAGCGTGCGGAAAAAATCCCTCTTAGGGTAGGGCAGTATTAAAAAAAGTCATTTATTTTGTTAAATGGCCCCGTCTGCGAACAGCTGCATATGGCGACTGTCACACGGACACTTTACTGGGGACTGGCACAGGGTGACCGGTACAAGGCTCACCTCCCTCCCTTGCTGGCTGTGCCAGATGGAAAGGGGGAGAGGGGAGCCCCAGGCCTTGAAGGTTTGAAGAGTCTTGGATTTTGTTGACCACACACACTGTGGAGGAAAGCTACAGGTTTCAAGAAGATATTTAACCATTTTTTATTTTTTTTTTAAGCATAAATATATATAGATAAAGGATATCTACACCCAGATCAGTTAATTTCCAGTATTGGCTACTTTTATCCTCCAGAAATTGGTACTATTTTTTGTATTTAAAGAAACCCAATATTTAAAACAAATGACATATTGCAGGCTGCAGCGAGCTGCCAGCCCCGCTGCCCGGCCAGGCTCAGAGGGGATCATGAGCTGCAGCTCAGCCCCTGGGGGCTGCGGAGACCTCGGGCTGCTTTTAGCCATCTCTGAGCGTGGGGTTGCCAACGTGCTGGCTTCGCTGCGGTCCCCCACCCGCCCCCTGCCCGCCAGCGCTCCTGTCCCCCTCCCCGGCGCGGTGGCCCAGGGGGCACGGGTGCTGCTGGCTGCTTGGCTTTTCTAATCCAAGGAATGTATTGACGTAAGTATATGTATTTTTTTTGGTTTTGGTTTACTTGTTCGTATGTACTGCCCAGCACTTTAAACAATGCTTTCCTCGGCTAACAATGACACATGCGACATAACAAGAATGGGATAATATATCACAAAAGCAGTATTTTTTTGTTTGTTTGTTTAAATCATAAGCTGAAATGAGCTGGTGAAGTGAACGCAGCCCCCGGCACAGAACCGCATCAGGTTGGAAAGGACCTCCAGAGATCCAACCCCCTGTCAAAGCAGGTCCACCTAGAGCAGGTTGCACAGGAACCTGTCCAGGTGGGTTTTGAATGTCCCCAGAGAAGGAGGATTCACCACCTCTGGGCAGCCTCTTCCAGGGCTCTGCCACCCCCAAAGTAAAGAAGTTCCTTTTCATGTTTAGATGGAACTTCTTGTGTTCAAGTCTGTCCCCTCCAGCCGTGCCAGTACCTCCTGGCACCTTCCCCCCGAGAAGCACAAAGGTGTTGAGGGAGGCAGGTAAAGCCCTAATGGAGCTTTTATCGGGGTCCCAGCCACCCCCCAGGACTCACTGTGCCCTGGGCTGTGGCTGGCCTGTGCTGGCTGTGCCCGGCCGGGGTGGGGGCTGCACCCTCTGCCCCCAGCACAGGGGGAGCCGAGCAGCAGCTGAAGCCTCCCCAGGGCCTGCGTTCACTTCATCATCACCATTTCACGTTATGTATATTGTAAGTAATTTATATGGTTTGGTTTTGGTTTGGTTTTTTTTTTTTAAATGTATATATTTTTGTATGTTTGCTATATTTTCATAGCATCGGTAACGTGTTTGAAACATGTAGATAGGAGACAGAATACTATTGTCAGAGTTATTTAAAGGATGTATTAAGTGCTTCTTCCTGGGAATGTCCCGTGTACATAAGTATTAGGTGTCTGTGTGCGTGCGGTGTGTGTGCTCTCTCCCCGCTGAGGGTCGGCCGGGCTGGCTCTGGGGCATGGCTGCAGGTGGAGCGGGGCAGGGGGAGGGCTTGGTGTGTTCCCAGAACCTGCTCCGTGCTTCGGGAACGTGAGAGGGACGAAGGGAAGCCTTAGGCAGCAAGGGGGAAAAAAAAAAAAAAAAAGGTAGGCAGGGGAAGGTGCCTGCATCTTGCCTCTCACGCTGGTGGGTCTGGAAGCATCTTTCCAGTGCCCAGGAAGGGGAGACTTTTCCAGGCAGAGAGGGAGGGATGTTCTCATACACTTCCAGTGCTAATCTCATCACCTCCTGAGTCTCCCCCTCCAGCTCCCGTCCCTGCTGCCACAGTGGGTCAGATAATTTTAAAGGAAGATTTCATTCCAGCTGTCTACGTGCTTCCTTGGCTCCCGGCGTCTGCCCAGGTCCCTTACGGGTGACTGAAGGAGGACACGGGAGTGCTCTTTGTGGTGGCTTTGGGACTGGTGTTAAGTTGCCTTTGAAAAACTCAGCTGATATGAAGGACAGATGCTGTGGAAAGGTTGCAGAAGGCTGTGGGCAGGAGGAAACAAGTGTGCTGTAGCTTGAAGATTAAAGTGAGGCAGTGGTTGGTCACCAGAGAGGTTGTTGGAAGAGCAGATTGTGGAGAGGGACATAGAGTGCAGAGGGGAGAAAATTAATAGTAGTAACCACAAAGCTGTTGTTGGGGGAAGGAAAGGCAGGTAGAAGAGGAGATGACAGAGAAGTGCCTAGCATCAGGAGCAGTAGTTGGAGAGGGAGAACTCCAGCGTGGAGGCAACAGGTGCCCAGGGGAGGTAGAACCATCAGTGAGTCCACAGAGCCCAGTGCTGGCCCCGGTGCTGGTGTTTGGATGCTTTGTGCGCTGTGCAGAAGTGATTTTTTTCTATTCCTTTTACAAACACCTCCATCTTCCCCAGAAACTCTTCTGGTATCTCAAACTGGTTTTCAACCCAGAAACTATTGGCCTTGTGCTTTTTGGCTCCTTCTACTTACCCAAGCAGCACAGGTACATGGCCGTGACTTTTTTTGGTGACAGATACATTGCTGCAAACCATGTCCCACCCCCCCCAAGGCAGTAAAAGGAGCAGCTGTGGGACGTACCAGGATCCCTGTGCTGTGGCCCTACAGCTCTGATAAGGGGGCTGGGCACACCTCTGCAGCTGCATCCAGCATCCACTGTGTCCTCCCTAGAGCGAAGGACACAGCTATAAAGCAGAGTCCTCTTTGGCTGCTCCTCAAACGGAAAGGCTCCAGAGAAGGATTTAGTTGCATAAACAGCAACTACCCATGAGGACAAAAGCAAGTTGCTCATCTTCTAACGCTGCTGCGTAAGCACACAAGAATTTTTTTTTTTGGCCAAGAGCTGGAAAAAGGGTAGTAACCATAGGAAAGCACTCGCTGGCCATGTGCTGCTGGGTGGGCCACCAGCTCCCAGTCTTTTTAGGGGTCTTACATAGGAGATGTAAGCACAACTGCACCACAGCGGCCACTTTTAACCTCCAGCTCTGTGCCTGGCTGCACCCGGGCAGCCCGTTCCCACCACAGCCACTCCCCCCACTGAGCAAAATGAACCAAGCGGGTCTTGGAAAGCTCTTGCATCTTCAAGAGCCAAAAAAAGTTTGTTTCAAGAGCCACAGTTCAGTTCTCAGCCCCTCCCCACCCCCACAGCTCACATATACTCATTAAAAGAGGTTGTTAATAGGAGTTAAGTGCAGGAAGGAGAGATGAGACAGGTGAGCAGGGACCCAATGCTCAGACCAGCCTTTAATAAGCTAACGGGAACGTGGAACACGGATGCTCCCCAAGTGAAACGTCAGGATTGTGTTGTTCCCAAGTGCCTGTTTCTTACCAAGTGTGCTCTGCGTGTGTGTGAGTGTGACTTGATGCGTGTGAGTTACCAAGTGCTTCTTCTAATCAAAGAGGAGCAGAAACAGGATAAGACAACTGCCCTACTTCTTTCTTTCACTTGAAGTATGGAGAGCAGCTCTGGAACCCACAGTTGTTTCTTGAAAAGCCAAACACCTCCAACGAGGGCCCGTGAGCGTGGATGGGCACCACTCCCAGCTTCCAAGCGATTCCTAGTTCTCAGCACAGCATTTATTTGTTACAAACTATAGCAACGCTCACAGGGTTCCGTCACTGTCCCAGAGAAGGTACCGTGGCTACAGGCACTCAGCTGCAGCCCGAGTTACCAGTCCTGGAGTTACACCCTCCACAGCAATAAACTTGACTTGCAGCCCTTGCCAATAAATACTCCTGAATGTATATTTCTGTGTTTGTAGTCGCCCGGAGATGGTTTCTTATTTATTGTCTTAAGTCTCACAAAGATGCAACAGTATCAAGCTGCTTTAATAAAAAACCCTAGTCAGTAGTTTAAAGGGGAGAGGGAGGGTCTTATATAAGTGCTTTTTTTTAAAAAAAAAAGAAAAAGAGATGATTGTGACCAATATGCCAACTGTTACTGTCTGGTCAGCATTTCACTGCAAACAAAAGTATCCTATTTTGTAACTGTGGGGATGTTTCTTAAAAAATGACAAGGTCAAATAAAAAAATGACTGCTACCACCCGGGTCTGCTGCTTTTGTTACGCTCCCTCCAGCCCCCTCCCCGCTCCCAGCCAGAGCTCGACAAAGGCACAGGGGGGGCAAAGCAGTGCTTCCAGAGCTCCTCCAGAGACATTCCTCCCCAGCCCATTGTCATCCTCTTTTGTCTGCCACCAGAATCTTAATTAAGGTCTCCTGTACAATACAAGACACTTTCTTACATCCACTAGCCTATTAGGGCAGCTCTGGGCTGTAATTAATGACATCGGTTCGTCAGTGAAGGGGCACAGTAAAGGAGACCCAACCCAGGCAGAGCAGGGCAGGAGGGCTCACAAACACCCTGGGAACAGTCCAGCTGCTCTGGGGGGAAATGCAAACAGAAAAGCACCCACTGCAGCAGGTACCACACCACACCCAGCATTTTGAGGTGAAATATGAGCGATACGGCTCAGGAAAAGGTTATGAAACACAGTTTGAATCTTCCCAGGCCAGCAAGAACCCACCGACCATACGAATATTTTATTTCCTTTACAACTTATGAACACTCAGAACACAAACGTACACTTAGCGTTCCCGAACAGCCCTGCACAAGCTAGGTAGCATCACTTTTGTCCCCTCACCTGTCACTTCACAGTTCGGTGTGCAGATTGCACTTGTCTTCATCCCCGCGGCGAGGGCGCTGCTGCTGGCTGGTAGCTAAAGAGCCACGCTCCCCCTTTTATTTTACAAAGCAGGAGATAAAGTACTCACAGTATAGTCCAGCTTACACGGTTTCTCCCAGTTCGGTAGTGTAGTGTCTGACGACCATCTTACCACAAGATGGGCTACATAATCCCATTCCAACTGTAGACGCGTGCGCTGAAAGGACCGCTCGATACCTGCTGAGGGGCCAGCAGGGGAGACTGTCACTACACGTTAGTGCAACAGGCAACACTCATTCAGAGATGATGCCCCAGGACATATCAACAGTCTTTCAACAAGGGATTTACCCAGGGAAGGACAAGAGTTACCCCCAGCATCAATGCAACCAGAGGAAATTCTGCAGCTGACCCCAGAAGCCAGGTCTGGCCCCTGGCTAAACTCTTCCAGTCAGCCCAGTGGGTCAGACTCTTCATCCCAAGTAATTTGTGGCCCAGCTCCTGCCCTTCTGCTGCTCCGGCAAGTGGCATCCACTGTGTTACTGTGTTACTGCTGGGAGCAAAATCATCTCTGCTGAATAAGCGGAGGTTTGCTGTGAATCTCTCAAAATGGAGACAAATCCTTGGGAACTGAAGCAGCAGGTTTGGCAGGTCATTTGAGAACCCAAATTAACTCTTAGCAGAGCTGGCAGCAGAACAACTCTGAGAGCCTGAAGAGTTCAAGTGCTGCGAGGCACCGAGGCCTGGAGAAGAGCTGGGATTCCAGGGTGCTTAGAAAAAGTGACTGGATTTTCAATACTTCGTATTTCATTCTCAACAAAGTTGACAAAATTCCCACAATTCCTGCACCTTCCAACTATGTGATGAACTGCAGAATATCACACTTTGTCTGCTTCCACCAGACGCTGGTGTGGAAGGAGTCCAAAGAAAGGTTCTGCAAGAAAGTTCACATCAGAGATAGAAGCCTTGAAATAGCTCAAACCAAATAAAAACAAGATATGTAGACCTGGTCCTCTCTTGGAGCATCTGCTGGGGGTACAGTGTCCTCGCCAGACAACAGTGGTGGGCTGAGATGGAGAAGCGTTCAAGCCTCCTGGTGTGGTTCAATGCCGAGTCCACATGCAAACAGCAGGGCCACGCTGCGCCTGCCAAACCCTCTCCTCTCTGTCCATGCAGCCCCACGGGGTCCGCACGCAGGTAAAATGCTTCCGTGGCCTCATCCGTCCCAGAACAGACACAGCGACCCACCGGCATCTACACGAACTCCGTGAAGTCATCCACCGAGGAGATCAGCCGCTTCCTCTGCCCGGTCTCGTAGGTGGGTGGAGGGTCCTGAGGGATCTGGGGAGGGGCCTTTGTCGGAGCAGACGGATGCATCTGCAGGGGAAGGCCAGGGGTCTGGTACTGGGTTTCTTCACGTAGCTAAAAGTCAAACCAGAACACGTGAGCTCCATTCTCTCTGAAACTCACTCTTCATTTGGGCAGGGCAGGGCAGGGCAGGCTAGGCTGATCAGGACAGCTTGTCCTACCATCCCTAGCACGGTGCCGCGTGGGTGCAGCTCCGTGTCCAGATATTAGGGTTCCCAAGCCTCTGGCCGCCAAGGAAGCTGTTCAGAAGTTCCCAAGTCCAGACCCACATCACTACACTGGTCACTCCCACAAGAGCTGGATTCTAACCTTCATACACATTCCTCCTCTTTCCAGCAAGTTTTGACAGCTGATTTTATGTGCCCTATTTGTAAGAAGACTCTAAGGTGGAGCCCAGTTCTAAACACTAAGAACAGATGGCTTTACTCACCCGGTGCCTTAACCTCTTGATATGGCGTAGCCTGGCAATCCATTTGGATGGGTAGGTGTCGGTAGGGTTTGATCGACTATGATGAACCTGGGAAGCCATCTGATTTGGGAAGGGTGGGGAGAAGCAGAGAAAGAGAGGAGGCACATTAACATAACCAACAAAATTAATAGAAAGTTTCAGTACAGTTTGACAGCAAAATACAGCTCTAAGTTTTAACTCTTCACCTGCTAACTTTGACTTAAAGGTTGACAGAAATAACTGAAGCAGAAAGCTTATTTATTTGCTTTCAAGCCCTACTCATTTCCTTGGAAGCTGGTGATGGACCAAGACAGGAGCTGAAAGGCAGAAGGTCTCAGGGAGCTCAGAGGTACTCACGTTAGCATGCAGGGCCATCTGACGGGCTACAAACGGCAGGTTCTTATCAGAGATGATCTTAGCGACACTTGTGTCCACGAGACCCTCCATGTCTTTTGTTTTAAAAGAAGAAGAAAGAAATTCTTGTAAAACAGTTAAGAACAAGGCAAAAGTTGCCAGTAACTAAATGGACAAGTAATAGAAACCACCACAGAATCTCAGAAGTTCCCACTGAGCTTTACAGCTCCAGATGTAACAGAACTTGCACTGCAACTTAACACAGCTGGCTTTCCAATTCTGGCTGAGGTCTTTATCACATGAACCAAAGACTGAGCAAAAAACACACCCAAAGTGTCCCTTTGGTAAGAGGAAAGCAAAGGCTCCTGCAGGTCACTGCACCAGCACTGCTGAACTCGCACGGAGCCATGGCCAGTTTCCAAGTATTAGGTCCTGCAGTGGTGGGAAGGACAGCAGTGGACCTCCACCACATATCTCCTCCTGTATTCACAAGCCATTGTTGGAGGGACCTGCTCTCCTCTGCTGGCACCTTGCCTTAAGCTTGAAAATAGTGTGTCTGGTACAATGGGAAGATACCCTTATCTTGGGGAAGACAGAGGAACAAGACATGTCCTGACATAGCTGGGCAGCAAATGAGCTTCAAAGCTTTTCTCCTGAAGTTTTTACTTTTGAAACACAAAACCACTGCAAAGTGAGGCAGTTATTGCACCACCAATACAGGAAATTCTGAAACCAAAGGCTGTAGGGACTCCTACCTTTCCGGCACTGCAGCGTCACCAGGTTACAGTCATAGTCAAGTGGTGTGATGATAACGTGCACAAAATTGAACTGACCCTAATGAGAAAACAATAAAATAGTCACACACGTTTTCCTGGCAGCCATCATGGTTGTCATGAATGCCATAAACTAACACATGTGAAGGCACCAAGGCAAATAACCTCCATTTATGATCTCAACACTGTTTGCTGAGATAACACACATCAGATTAAGGTTTTACAAACAGCCACACGCCTTTTTATAACACACCCACAAGTAAAATCTCCTACCTTTATTGTTCCCAGTTTAAAGTCTTCTCCAGAATCGTTGTAAACAATAGAAACAAAATCATTCCCAAGGTGCCTTTTCTTGTCGCAGCGGTACTTATCCAAATCCTTTGTGGGCATCAGAGTAGCAATGTGGAAAATGGCTGAAGAGGAAACAGAAAAACCTTTAGGTTTGCCTGAATAACTGGTGCTACAGGCAGCACTTCCCCTGGCTGAGCTCTGCAGAGCTCCAGGGCCACCATGAGTAACCTGCAGCTGCCCAGGGAACCACGCTATGTAAGATGATTGGGGCACAGAGCTGTACAAAAGAATTTGGGAAGTTCTTCATAGCTTGTTGGATCCTGGGTGATACCTGCACTACTTGGTGCTGCAGGAGCTGGGTAACACTGCAGTTCAATTAGCAAAGATCCCAGTAATGACAACCCTCCTGCTTTCAATACTGTTCTTCAGAGAAACGATTAGCAGAGTTTTGACATGTACACCACCCTCAATTAACAGCCTTCATAGCAGCTGAAGAACAAACAGCTTGTTCTACAAACCTCTACACCAAACCATATCAACCTAGAGCAGACTATTTTAGAAGTGCTGTGATTATTTTTTTTCTTAAATAAGGCAGGTATGCATATCTCCCAGACTTTAACACATGGCTTGCAGAGATACCAGAGAGAGAATGGGGGGAGAACAGAGCCCCGGGTCATCTTTACTATATCCCTGGAAAGGAAACAGTTTGTAGAAAGCAGGTAGTCTTTAAGATAAGACCATGCTTCTAGTTCCAGCATCTGGAACCACCTTACCTTGCATAATGTCATCGTGCCAACAGTAGGTGAACTGTCCGTCCTCCCCACACACGTCCAGGCCACCAAGGTAAATTTTATCTGGCTGACAGTCTTTGAGCTCAATGAGCTTCCCTAAGCCAGTGAGGAACTCTGTGTAGCGATAGGATCCGTGTTCATTTGACAGAATTGCAATTTCGTTGTTGCTCTAGGAAATAAGAACATGGGAATCCCCCACTGAGAGCTGAGAGCACTCAATCAGCAGAAGTGATTAGGTTGTTATCTTCTCAGAAGGGCTTCACGCAGGCACTGATTTTTAGCGCAAGAAACTAAGGAAAAGCAAGGCTACTGCAGGAGTAGGACAAATCTCACAGCTGGAGCAGTGGTGCCTGGCCTTCTGTTGAGATGTAACCATTAAAGGATTAACGGATCTCTCACAACTCACCTGGCCTTCTCCCACGTAGAGCACTGCAATCTTGTGCGTGTCGTATGAAGGAATTTGATCCAGGAGCTGCACTGATCTTTCAAACGTCTACAATGAAAACATTGGTCACATCTTTAAAAGTTTATGTGCACACACCCACTGCCCTCCCTAAAACCCCTTCAGGACAATGACATCACAACACGAGCACAGATTCCTGACCTTCACTAGCATCTCCCTCAATGAGTGCTGTCCAACTCTGTTCTGGAAGGGCCCAGCCCAAGGTACAGAGCAGTGCTATATGGCATCTGTCACCACACTTTCTTGGTTTTATACTTCAGAGATTAACCTGGCAAACTGCACGGGTAAGATGCACTTGCCATTACAATTTAAGCTCCAGGCACGAAAAATCATTACATCTCTTGCTCTGAAGAACATGTTTAGCAGAAGGCATCACCTCATCTCACTTGGGCTCCCTACTGCCTGACCACCCCAGCCTAAAGTGAGGAGAAACCATCAGCAGGTCTGTGGTGCTCAGGTCAAAAGAATCCCATTCCAGCACTATTTCTCCAGGAAGTTTATGACACATTTCTCAGATGACCACAGAAAGCTTCTTGGCCACTCCCAATTATATGGAGGGCTGACAAGTTTGCCTAGGGACATTCTGCCAATATCACCTACTCCTCAATTCTTCATCCTGCTCTCCTCCTACCAGCAAAAAACAAAACTCCACAAATCATCCTGCTTTCTGGCTGGGATTCTGAAACAGCACCAGCAAAATGTCCCAATATCTCAAATTCAATCCAGAGCCATAAAGAGGGAGCCACCAGGACTGGGGAACAGAAAATCTTCCACCTGTAGCACTGCTGGTAGGAACTACCTTTAAATTGCACTACCTGAGCTGGACATTAACTACTACCATTTATGTTCAAAGAAAGAAATGATGTTAGAAAAATTAACATGAAGAATTAAAAAAAAATAAACAATATCCTTGCCTACCTCATTTGGCAACAAAAGGGGCTTGTTGTTTTCATCGCCAAAGAATGGGGAGTGGTACAACTGTAAAAAGACAAAGCTGAGGGAGAGAGAAGGGGAAAAAATTCTATTACCATAAAAATTAAGTCCATTTTCACCTCTTGTACCTAAGAACATTATGTACAGAAGAGCAGCAATTAAAATGCTTAACAGAGTATTACTCATCTTCTAGAGACACTTTAGGTGCCTGGACTACCTGCAGTTGGTAACAGATCCCTGTCATAAAAAACAACAGTTATGTCAAACAGTGGCAGCCGCACAAATTCCCCACTCTAAAGGTGATCATTACTCTGAGTGGAGGAGTAGGAATGTGCTCCTGCCTCACAGCTACTGGGGGTGTTTCTAGCCTGGCACCTGAATAACTTTACATACATTTGTGTTTTACCTGCCCTAAATAGGATGAAGATTGTCTCATAAAGCAATTTTGGGCAACTACCGATATTTAAAGTTCAGAAAGGAATTATTATAACCCCTTCTTTTCCTTCTTCTTGGCATTTTGCACATTGTTTTTCTTGAACTGCATGACTAATAATTCATTCTATTCACAGCAAAATTGACTCTAGGTGACCTGTATTCATGCCCCCTGTGTATTTGGACCCTAAATTTGAATAGATTAAGAACATGAGGAAACTATTTATTTATTTCTTTCACCACTTAAGAGATCCGTTTCCTAAATCACAAAGTTAATTTGGTGGTAATGGGTTCAACAAGCCTGCATTAGCTCCTGAAAAAAAACACCCAGGTAACGAATCTTTCTTTTTAATCAAATACTGTTTTGTAGGTCCCACACAATTCTGAGCTCATCATTTTTAGCTTCAGTAAGGCTCTCCACCTACCTTGGGTTTATCCCAGGTACTTTCTCAGCATTGGAGGCTGCTGTTCTGCTCTTGAAGGCATCTCTCTCGATCCTTTTTCCCCTCCTCGATGGGGCTGAGTCAGAGATGGTGTATCCTCGGGGCCGGTGCCCAGAGGGGGACCGAGGTGAGGTGACAGGACCGGTGCCATCCAGCCCACCTGACCCTGTCACTCTGGTGTCCTCCCCCTTGCCCAGCCAACTGCCCAGCCCTTCCCCTTCCAGGTTCCCAGACTGGGACTTTGATTTCACTTCTGTGCTCAGCCTCCTTGTTACTTCTCTGCCATTTGCATCTTTGAGGACCTCCTGCAGTGTCTGTAGCTCAGGGGAAGAACTTGACTTGCTGAGCGGCTGGGATGGCTGGAAGGAAAGCTCCTCCATCGTTCGGCCATCTTCCGACGGCAGGACTCTCCCGATGGGAATTCCACCCTCTACCAGGTCTTCCGACTTCAGAGATTTTTCTTCTTGGCTGGAGGTTGAGGAGGACTTAAAAAGAGAGAAATAGAGATAAACAGTTTTCCCGATAACAGCAAAATAAAAGCTGACAACAGTAACGCTCGAGGCACCCTTTGACACTTCCAGTGAAAGATGAGCAGAAAGGTGCCAAGCACAAAGTAATGCGGATGGAGGATCCTGAATAAAACAGGTATTCACTGCTGCCACTCTGCATCCAGTCCCTCACGAGCCATCCAAACTCTGAATTATGACTGCTTGTACATTTTGGTATCAATTAGTGAGTTCTTTCAGAGGGTGCTACGAGGGACTCATCTTCACACCGACAATTCTACCTCGTGCCTAAAGACAGGGCTATCGTAGAATCATCGAGGTTGGAAGGGACCTTTAAGATCATCTGGTCCAACCATCAACGTAACTCTGATAAGAACCATCACAAACCATGTCACTAAGTCCTGTCATACAGGACAGAACAGGTTAACCTGCTGCTTCTTACCCTGCTGTAAGATTCCTGGGGTTTACCAAACCTCTCCTCGCTCAGGACTTGTTCAGAACACGAAGTATCAATGTCCTCACTCTCTGGAGACTCAGCTGGGGACTCGGTTTCCTTGAGCTCCATTTCGGACGGACTCCCTTCCTCCAGCACCACCGCGGATTCTACCAAGACACAAGGCAGGAGAACTGAAGTCTGCGGAGAGGCACGGCCCGGCAGGCCCCCGTCCTCTCCTCTGAAGTACCAGCCTTTTCCCTACGGGATTTCAATGGAAGGCCACATTGAATGAGTTGCTCTGGTTCTTTGATTTCTTGTCATGTCAGACTTGCTCCTGGTTCCCCTTTTGTATGGAGTAATGGATCACCTTATACTCACAGCAAAGGGCTGCATCTGCTTTGGTCAAAATAAGTGCAGTTGTTTCCAATTGTTACTGATGAACAAGCAGGGGACAGAATGAGGAAATGGGACCTTGTACATCAATGCTCGGTTATCAGGACAGACAGGAACTACAGAGATGTAAGAAAGTACAAGACTAGCATTAAAAGTTCATCATTATCCAGGCAATGAAGACACCAGTTCTATGCAAGTGTGCAAAAAAGTAAGTTTTTCTTGGACTGAAATGCAATGCTCCTGTGCCTTGTAGTGGCCTAGAAGGAGATAAGAAATTTTACCAGGAGCCATTTACTTGCAGTTTGGCAGTTTTCCTAGTATGTCTCAGTAGAAGCAAAACAATTCAGTCCTAGACGTATGGAAGGACAAGAGAGCAAGAGGAAGACATGCACTGCAGCAATACTGGGAAACCTGCATGTGGCATCTGATCAGACAAATGGTTGATGAAACCACACTGACAAGAAAGCTCCTTGGAAGCCCTGCCTATGGTGGAGGAGGTTATCGCAGCATTTAACGGTGTCTCTACTCTGGGCAGTGACCCTGACCACAGGGATGAGTCTGACCAAAGGCTCCTCTTGGCCTTGCTTTTTTTTTTTTTTGTCCTGAGGAAAAGGCTGGAGAACAGGAGGCTTCCCATTATGCACACAAGGAACTGGAAGACCAATCTGAAAGGCCAAGATTTGTTTTCCAAAATAAAATTAAAAAAATAAAAAAATAAAAAATTAGCACACACAAAAAATAAAGAAAATCATCAAAATTAAAAAAGAAAGTAAAAAAAAAAATCACTAAAGCAGCTTTTCCTGGATTGATTTCAGCTCGCAGGACCAAAGTTATTTCAAAGAAGCAATTAAGAGTTAGCATTGCACACACATACCTTCTAAAAAAAAACAAAAAAAAAAACAACAAAAAAAACCAAAACAACGTGCTGATCTGGTTAGCTGTCCAAGCCAGAACACACCTGCATATATTCAGTGTTTCCAACCTTCCCTAGCTCTTACACTACTGCCAAGATTGCTGTGTTTTTAAATAATGCAAGCACTCACTGATTATTCTTTAGGTGGGAAGCGAATAACATGAGCAGAGAGAAGTACAGAAAAATATTTTATTTTACTGCAGGATCTTTGTGTTGCTTTAAGAGGCCTTTGTCAACAATAACCAGCAGTTAAGAATAACCCTGCTGCTCTAGAGAGAAATTTCCAGTGAAGGAAAAAAGGGAGAAAGACATTTCAACCCTCTAATTAAAATCAGAAAGCATTGCAGATTATCAAAGCAATGCAGGTGTTGTGCTCATAAGGTATGCAATTTGATCTCCACTTCATTTAATTACGAAATCAATTTTAGTGAAGCGGAGAAAGATTTTACACTGCTATAGAGCCTCCAAAAAGCTAGAATTTAGCAGGTTTTCCTCTGAAATACATTTCTTCTTTTTTTTTTTTATTTAAAAAACTTTTAACCAGCATCCATTTTAACATCAAACTTTATATATATATATATCTCATATATATCAGCTCCTATTATCTTTTCTGTCCAATTCTGACAGATTCTTGTGGGCTGAGTAGCACGGGACTTCACTTCAGGGTAGCTTGTCCTGTAACACACACATGCTATTCTCAGAAGCGAGAGCTTTTACATTCAGCAGAACATGAAGCCAATCGTAAAATGAAGTTGAAAATAAGTAATTCAATTAAATCAAGCCACTCAGACATTTTGACGGGTCATTTAACGCTATCCCATGACTCACAATCCACCCCAGCTAACACAAAAGTTCCTTTAAGAAATCCCCTGCACTTGCAAATGTTGGATCTGGCTTGGACTTCTTCATGCTAGTCAAGATCCCATTTGTTGAGAGTAATGAGACTGGGTACAGACAGGAGACATGGAAGGGGAAAATGAAGTATGAGGGATACATTTTCTATGAATCAGAGGTGTTCTTCTATGGCAATACTTTTTTTTTTTTTTTTTCCTTAAAGATATATAAATATACCTGCCCAGGATATGCTCCTGTGCAACTTCCCTTGACAACTGGACTGGTACATGGAAGAGAAAGAGGCCACTGCAAAGGGAAATCAAGTGAGCAGCTACATCAAAAGGAAGGAGAGACTATATGAAAACAAAATATAAATTAAAAAGCACAGAGTTTAAAATGTAAACAAGAGCCTATTTTAAAATAAATAAATAAATAAATAAAAACAAAGGAAAGAACAAGCTGGGATAAGCTCACTAGATGCCAAAGGGATAATTTAAGGGTACAAGGTCTCAACATGAATAAGGAGGCATAAACACATTCAAACAATGCAGACTCAAATTGCTCTCTTCGAAGAATTGCATTTTCATGAGTTTTAGAAACAGAAAATTCCTTAGTGCTGTCCTGGCACAGCAGGAAAACAGGCTGAGCTTTTCGTGAGCTACACGCTTTTCACAAAAGATCGTTTTTAAACCCACAAAAGAGTCTGAAGGGTAGAAATATGGATAAAGATTCATGTAGTTTTAACCTCTAAAAAGGAAGAACAACACGTGTGTAAGAGTCTGGCAGCAAAACTTCCTCAAAACATTCATTTGCCAGCCAGCTCTGGCAAGTACCACAGAAGTTGTGGTAACAAGAATGTGGCTAAAATTATTTTCTCAGACTGCCACAGGAGTGGCATTCAGGTGGGTGCTTCTTTCAGCTAACCAGTTAGCACCTACACACCACAAATTCGTAGGAGTCAATAAAAATGGTCACAGATAAGAATTTAAATTTTTTTTTCCAAAAAGGTGATAATTTGATTTTTACTCCAATTTTGCCTTCACACATTCTGAAATCCTAAAAATCATATCCTTCCCTGTTTAAAATAATCCTGAAAACTAGCATTTTTACCAGATTTCCAAACAATTCATAGCATTGAGGCCACCTCCCCCCCAAAAAAGCCTTGTCTGCTGTTACCGCTGCTCAGTTTCGATAGTGCTGGCAGTGCCGAGAGCCTCAGCGTTAGATGTTGTCGATAAGAGCTCTGAGGAGGGATTACACAAAGCTTTACAGATTTCAGCTGTTGGTCAACACAAACCTCCCAACATCAATAGCTCTTTCAGAAGTGAACTGGCACCAAAGTAAATACAATGAAAAGCCCTGGCCACTGTGTTAAAATAAAGCCATCAAAAGAAACTCAAGAGATTCATCTGCACTGGTCTGAAGGCCAACAGTCCTTTTAAGAGGTGAATGAATCTGCATTCTGCTGTCTCATGCTGTAAAAGACAGTGGCAACTAACTGATGCTGGCTGGCAAGGTTTGTAACAGCCCACTCTTCCAGGAACCCAGTGCTCTCACTACCCCACACAAACTCCCGTACTGAAGACAAATGGAAATGGAAACGCTGCATGGGAGGATCCACGCACATGTGGGATGTCCAGATCAGCCCCAAACACGTGGAAGAGAGAAAAGATCCATGACTGTTCATTTTCATTTGGGAAACAGCATGAAATGCATTACTCCAAAGAAACTCCATTACTCCCCTCTTTCTTCTCTTTTAAGAAAGATAGGTACTTTCCAACAGAACATCAGAAGCAAGTTTTCACTGAAAACTTCTTGGAACAAGAACTGATTCCCCTTCTCGCTGCTATGTTATGCCTCACACTACTAATTTCGCTGTTCTAAATGACCTGCAGTAACTTCAACAGACTTTAAAACAAGCCAGTGTCAGCTATGCTGGACACACTACTGGCTTCCCATCTCTCACCTGTGTTGGAACGCTGGAGAAGCGATGGTTTGGCTGTCCCGGTTGCCAGGCTGGAGGAGGGGACAGAGAGGGATTTATACAGAGCAGTTTCCCGATGTTCTTTAAAACGCTCTGCAGCCATGAGTGCATTAGAGAGCTCTTGCAGGGGCATATTGTTAATATCTGAAGAAAATGGACTGAGCGGGTTCTCCAGACTCATCAGCCAGCTTGTGTTACCTGGTAAGAGACAATCAGGGAAGAGTATTAAGTACTCCCAACTCCAGAAAGATTACAACTCACACCAAAAAAAGCACAAATTGTTTTGGATTTTGCAAGTAAAAATCAAACTAGACCAAGTTCTCCCGACATTTGGCAGAATCACATTTAATTTCCTGTTTTCAGTAAGTAGCTCCCAGAGCTCTGTACTTCATCCCAAGCTCTTCAAAAACCATTCCCAGTAACTCATTACTACAGCAGACTCCCAAAAGGCATCCAAAACACTCAGGTATTGTAATTAATGATACCAGGTCAGTTATTTTCTCATGAAGCAAGTTTCAGCTGAAATAGACACTTCCCTGTCAATGTTGTGTAACGCACCAGTATTCAAGAATTTGACCTTGAACATGTCATTATTCTTTCCCTAACAGCAGGCACAACTATGCAGCTACTCTAGCCATAAGCCTCACTCATCTCCAATCCAGCACGGGAAGCTAAGACACAGTATAGACAGACTGTCAAGAAACACCACAGAGCAGTATAAAGATAGGACATGCCAAGTAGGGTTGATATTATCTGACTATTTTTGTAGCAGTATTTAATATACAAATTTAGATCCTTGCTTCAATCTTTTCACAGATCTTTTGTACATCTAAAACACCAAAGAGTGATTTGAAAGAATCATCAGGCATATTAGTTTCAAGAGGCAGTAAGCAATATAGAGATCCATTTGCAATTAAATACGGATTTTACTTCTTCATACAGGCTCTGGTTTCTCAGCAAGGCAAGACAGCTCGCTCCACACGCAGGTGAAGATACCTGTGGGTCTGCGCACTAGGATTTCTGCCCATCCCTGTGTCAGTAGCGGGACATAGGCAGCTAAGTTTGCTTTTTCTTTCTGCAGAGGTGTCTGTGGAGCAGGATTAGTCTTCTCTGATCGAGATGCAGGAGCAGGAGGACCCTGTGACCCTTGGGAAGCTGAGCCACTGGGAAAATGGGAGGCTGAGCTGTCTAAGGCACCGACACGTAAGGCATGACCACCTAGTAAGACAGACACAAAACAGAAGGGAAAGGCATGCTTAGTTAGCACTAAAAATATTTCAGAAATAATGTCTTTTAAGCTCCTCTAGCAGCTGCGTCCACAATATTGGGAAGCTAAGAGAACTTCACATTTTATGTATTTCTTATGAACCATGAGGTTAGATAAACATAGGTGATTCTCACTGCAAGTGTTCACCACTTCAACCAACCACCACAGCTTTCCTGCAAGGAGAGGCAGCAGGAGGAGCACCACCACCCCCTCAGGCCAACAGCTACTGCTTCCTGCCCCACCACTAAATACCAGACAGGCCCAGATTCTCAAATTAGTTTAGCCACAGGTCCTTTGAGTAGGCACTTGGACACTTAAGCCCGCGACATAGACCCAGAAATGGCAGAAAGATTCCAGGATCAGAATTTACCAGACATGGATCGGACTCTGTTGCGAGAGCTTCTGCAAACCTGCTGCCCAGATTGAGATTCCAGTTTCGCTGGAGCTTCTTTAGTTTGTCTTACTTGCAAAACAGGGTCTGAGCTATGGAAAAAGATGATGATGATACTGAGAAAGGAATCAGTCATGCTGGACAAATAAGACACTCCTCTTTTGCTAAGAGGAAAATGTAAAAACATGCACTGTAGCAGTGGTTTAAGTGACTCTGTTAGGTGGAAATTTCTATAAATGAGAGCAAAAATTACCTTGATTCTGTGCTGCTTTGGAGGTCTGCAGAGTCTAGGCCAAGCAGGGACCTCGTCCCTGTTCCAACACTTGTAGTGATGGTCACCAGCTTGTTACCAACCAGCCACGTCTTTGTCCTTCCTCCAGCCAACAGAAACTCACCCACAGGAGACCTAGAAACACAGCTGTGATGAGCGGAGTCCCCAGGCTGCAGAGCACAGAGCTGCACAGGCAACTTATTTCATGTCACTGTGTAGGAGGTACTGCCCGCTTTCCTTCTTTGTACAGCATTTTTAACATACTCCTTGATCATTAACATACACATCCATCCAGATAAGGGATGAGCTGAATTTAACATCAATTGATAGCAGTACTAGTGGACACATATCACAGAGCAGAAGGGAACAAGCCACATCTGAGCTGTGTGTCTCCTTCTGGGAAGGGCCAGCAAGAAAAGTAAATGTCCTGCATTTGAAGCCAGCTGGCATGACCTCAGCTCTGCAGCAAGGACTGTGATTATCCAGCAAGGACACGAGCAAAGCACCGCTCGCAGACAGCATGCCTTGGAGGCATCTCCTTCTCAACAGTTCAAGGATGAGGCAAAGGCTGGTTGGCTCCAATGGACTTCTCTCGTTTAACTTCATATTTAGCCAAGGCAGATTTTATCTGTGAGGAATGGCTTCAGAGCCTGGGCCTGCTGGAATCTCTAATGTGTCACGGTAATTTTCCACTAATAAAATGAAATATGAACCACAAACAAAAACATCCCCCCCATGGCCACCGACTGACCCCTACCTCTTAGGCACCGCAGTGAAGTTGGAAAAGACGTATCGAGCCATCATATCCAGGCAGGTCTCAGTGAGTTCCAGGTGAAGATTTTTTAAGTTGTCATCAGCCTGAGCCATTGAATTCT
This sequence comes from Gallinago undulata, assembly GCA_026546715.1. Lineage (NCBI taxonomy): Eukaryota > Metazoa > Chordata > Aves > Charadriiformes > Scolopacidae > Gallinago > Gallinago undulata. The sequence goes on along the minus strand of JAOTQQ010000071.1, from coordinate 6,871,404 downwards.
CATCCGCAGAGCCCAGGCTTGAACTAGTGATGGAGGTTTGTATCCGACTAGAAGAGAATGTTTCCAACTGACAGATCACATTGCAAAACGCTTGTCCCTGTCACCCGAAAGACAGTGTGATGCAGAACAACCTGCGATACATGCACGTGCCACATCAGAGAGGTGGCCAGACATCAAACCCAGGCCATCATAAAAATATTTTTGGATCAGCCTCTTCTTGTTCTTTGTAGATGGTCGTTGCAGAAAATGCATTTTATCTTGAGAGACTGAGAAACATTTAATGTCCTAGGTCAGGCCAGCGCTCTCTGATGTTGGTGGCCCATGGGCAAGTGCACCAAGCCAATAGTGAGTGGCAGCACCATGCTTTGAGTTTGCTCCTCTATAGTGAGGGCAAGCGTCCCGTCACCTGCAGTTTCCCAGGCACAATGTTGCCCATGAGCCATACACTGGGGCACTCTAGGCTTAACTTTATAATCCTTTGATTTGCTTTTTTTCCTCTGTTGCATCCCTTTCATATATTGATTTATTTTTTTTTCTCCAAATTCAATAGCTATGTAAAACCTAATTTAACTTGAAATAGAAAAAAAATTGCACTCTGAACAGGAAATTGCACAAGAATAGAGACCAACTCTGCCTTCAAATCAGCCAAGTTAGTGATACAATTTAAAACAATGGCAATAACAGGCTAGATTGCAATATTTTATTAAGCCGAGTCTTTATGCCATCATGATAAACAAAGTTGAGGTACAGCCAAATTTTTCATGACATGGCAATTTCTTTGGCATCACTAACAGTAATTATCTGAGCTTTTAGTTGCTACAATTTACAAATAAATACAAGAGAAGAAAATCACCTAATAGACTAATGGGGATATGAGAGAACGAAGTGCAAGAATTGTATTCACAATTCAGTCACTTCAGCGTCTTTCCCCCAAAGACCATATAGTCAAAAATAAAACCAGAAAAAATAAAGTTCCACTGACAGCAATCCTTAGGCACAAATCTTCAGGTTCAGATTTTAAACCAACATGTTAAACACAGCAGTTTAACACTCAAGGGAAGTGATCCAGAAATACATTTTAAACAACAAAAAAAAAATGTTTCATCTTTCGTGTGTGCAAATCAACACCTGTGATCAAAACCTGTTTTCTTTAGTGGTGAAAGCAATGGCTTCATATGGACCGAGCATACATTTCACTGCTCTTCAGAAAGACAAATTGAGGTTTTCATGGCATCATACTCTAGACCAGAATACTTCCGTCAGCTCCCTTTGCCTCAAAGAACAAATCCTAAACCGAGGCCACAACTATTCCTCATAGTTTGGGAGGAAGGTGTGTACATAAGTTTGCAGAATATCAAAAGCCTCTCCTGGGGCAAGCCACTGCTTAGAAGGCTGAAGTTTTAGTGAGTTTTAACCAGGATTCTCACTTGCACAGAATGCAACCTTTTTCCCTTTTTTTTTAAATGATGTTTGTTTGTTTTTCCCCCATTCATCATCTTCACTTTGAAAATAGAAATTTTGATTGCTAAGGCATCAGAGAACAGGGCAAAGTAACCACACACAACACAAGGTGTGATGTGACAACCCAACAGCCGGCGTTGGGAAGCCATGGGACACCCATGATGCTTTCCCAAAGCCTTTGACTGTGACTAAGGCCAGGTTTTTTATTGCATAGCAAAATCATGCAAGCATCCCGCATGCAAATCCACCCTGCTTCCACCCACCCTTGCAGTAAAATTTCCAAGTGCTGAGTTGCTCTTGGATTCTCCCCATTTAAAGTGCCTCTACCTGCGGACCACATGTTCAGACACACTGATGCTGCGGGATCGGAAGGCATCAACTGCAGAGGATTCTTTCAGCTCTTTCACTGGAGGAGAGTTATTCAAGCCTTGCTTTGCATTTTTGGCTAGTCTTAAACTACTAGGTGGAGAAGCACCAAGCCCCAAAAGAGGTCACAGGAAGGGAGGAAATCATTGTAGGGATGTAGGTTGAAAGGTCACAGGTCACAGGGTCAATATTGGGGGATCCCGGAGGGTGATGTAAAATAAAACAAATGCCAAAAAAGGAAAACAAAAATTAAAACGTACAAACAAGCAGAGCTGAAAGCATTAAAAAGACAAACCACATTTTGAAAACAAGATTTTAAACGTGCTACAAAACAAATGAAATTAGTACAAGTTAAAACAAAAAAACTGATTGAAATGACAGTTGGAATACTGCGCTGTTAAACAAAGGCAAAAGCACCTGAATGTTAATTTGGCACAAACTTCTCAAGTCTGAAAAGCTTTGTGCAGTTCAACCACCTCTTATGTTGTCCCAACTCACCACTTCAGCATGACTAAAAACCTGACTATTTCCACAGAGACCAGATCCTAAAATGCTTTACCAATACCGGGCAGCAGCACCTTTTTCTAAGAGACAGGGGAATGTGTCAGCTGTCTCTACCTCTGTCAGGCCTGGCCCAAATCTGAGCTTCTCCCCTGAATCTCAAAAACACCCAGGGCCAGTCAGAGGTGCCCCTTAGCTCCGTTCAGAGACACTGGGGGAAGCTCAGCCCGTCTACAGGAGACTGATCCTGCTCTCACTGGACAGACAGAAGGGCAAGAAGACAAACACCCTCTTGTCTGTCGCTTTCTGTCAAACAAGCTATCTCATTTCAGGTGCCTCCAGGTAACCCACTTGACTTTCAACTGGAACAGAAAGGAAGATAAGCCTTTACACTGTCAGGTGCCAACCGTATGTGGGAGATGACAGCAATTAACATCTAAGAGGCACTTTAATTAGTCACAGCTGAGACACATGCCTGGCCCAGTACTAATTTGGACATACCAGTTGGCACAGCAGTTCACAGCCCCAAATATAAACTGCAGATATTAATTTAACCCTCTTGGCTCTTTCTAACTGTGATTTATTTTATATCCTCCTTTCAGTGACTTATTACATTTCCTCCACCTGGAGGGATCATAATTTATTTGTCCTCCTTCTCCCAACAACCTCTGACAGATCACTGCTGGCCACAGCTGGAGACCTGCAGAGAGCACAGGCTCATCACCTACGCCAACATCATGCCATTCAGCAGCCTTGGGATCCTGATCTCTTGGAACACCCAGCACCTCAGCTAGGGCACAGAAATGCTTATTCTTTGGGCTTAAGGAGTGAAAAGGAGGCGCACAAGCTTCTCAAGCAAGGAAACAGATATCTGCTCAAAGCTCTTTCCTCTCTCACTTGGCCAGAACCCAAGCTCACACAGGCTCAGAAGCAGTGGCATCCTGCCATTCTGGTGTTTCGGGTTGCTGCCTGAGCACAGCCCACACTCTTTAGCAGAGATTTCTGGGGAAAGTGATCCAGCAGCATTAGCAAAAGCCTTTAGATACAGTAGTATTCCAACCTGGTAGAATTTAACAGGTTTTGGGAGGGGAAAAAAAAAAAAGATTAGTTGAAATTCTAATTTGAGAGACGAGTGTCAAAAGGCTTCTCTTCCAAGTTTCTGAATGAAAGAGGAGGAGATGGGAGAGATGAAACACAAAACAGGGTTTACAGCTATAGCATTAGGGCAGGGATGGTGTTTCTTCATTGCAAGATACTCATTGAGCCTTGCAGTTAAAGTAGAGGCACTTTCCCCAGGGTTCAAATGCCAGTGTATGCTCACTACACATTAACACTGAAGCAAGTTAAAGTGAACCAATTTAGGTAAGCCCTGCAGGTAAAAGGACGTTAGAGAAATCCTGAAAGCCTTCCAAGGAATATTCTCCTATCTCGGCAAATGTTACTTTGAAAGACTGCTTGCAAGACACGTTCCGACTTCTAGAAACATTAGGCTTTGCTTAAAACTGACACAATGGCTTCAAGATTCAAAAAAAGGATCAGGACATCCAGATACACAGAAGGCAGCTGTCTGGTGCCTGGCATGCTGACTGGACAGATAACACTACGGAAAACCACAGCATTGGCTCTCTCAATTTATACAGGTTGCTAATCACAACAATTTCTCTAGCAATCACTTAAATAGTCTTTAGAGATCAGTTAGCCAAAGGAGTTAACACTATCAATATGAACATTTTATTCTATTACTTCTCTCCATTACCTCTGGGAGCATTGTACTGACACACATCAAACTGAAAGAACTGTTGATTTTAAAAAATTAACAACAAAAAGCCCACACCTTCCCACAAAGGCTTACAGAACAGCCAGGGATGCACCCATGTATACTATCAGACTGTCAGCTTGGTCTGATTCCAGCTTCTTACCAACCTACGTTTGTCTTTTAACAGTCCCCTGACCTAAAGAGGTTTACTTTGCTTGCTTAAATGCGCCGTCAGATTTTGGATAACTAGACCCAGCCTCCTTCAGAAAACACAGGGAAGGGTGTGAGCACTAGAAAAGGGAACACAAGACCCTGCTGGAGTCAAATATAATTTACCTTTTCGGCCTCTCATTCAGGCTTGTACTGCGAGCCCTGAAACTGTCCTTCTCAGGCGTGTCATCAAAGGAAAGGAGGACATTGGAACGCAACCCCTGTCAATTAAGACAGAGAAATGACAGTGTGAATGGCTAAAACGAGCAGCTGAAAGACCACAATCATGGGCCAACGCACAAGAACTCACTGTTGGTTTTGAAAAAGATGTTGACAAGAAAAGTAGTATTTTTCTAGCTTCAAATCAGAAGCTTTAGACTTCAAGGCAGTTTTTAAGACATCATTTTTATTATCTACTGTTTGATTCAGTAGTGTCCTTTACCTTTGTAATGTAGGGGACAAAGTCCTTTCGGAAGGGAAGGCGACAGCGAATGAACCACATAGCTATCACGTGATGGGCCAGGCAAACAATGTACTGGTTAAACCTAAAACAGCAGAAAGATCTCCACAAAGTTTAATGCTGCATTATGATGCCAATTCCAGAACAGAAGGACTTTTCAATGCAAGAAACAGAACTGTTTCTTTACCTACTGTAAGTATAAAGGAAAAAAACCCTCAAAAGTTCTGTTCAAGAAAAACAGATTTTGGACAAGGCAAAGTATGTCCCT
>JAOTQQ010000071.1:6845215-6866282 GCA_026546715.1 Gallinago undulata | reverse complement strand
GAGAAATGACAGTGTGAATGGCTAAAACGAGCAGCTGAAAGACCACAATCATGGGCCAACGCACAAGAACTCACTGTCGGTTTTGAAAAAGATGTTGACAAGAAAAGTAGTATTTTTCTAGCTTCAAATCAGAAGCTTTAGACTTCTCAAGGCAGTTTTTAAGTCATCATTTTTATTATCTACTGTTTGATTCAGTAGTGTCCATTACCTTTGTAATGTAGGGGACAAAGTCCTTTCGGAAGGGAAGGCGACAGCGAATGAACCACATGGCTATCACGTGATGGGCCAGGCAAACAATGTACTGGTTAAACCTAAAACGGCAGAAAGACCTCCACAAAGTTTAATGCTGCATTATGATGCCAATTCCAGAACAGAAGGACTTTTCAATGCTAGAAGCAGAACTGTTTCTTTACCTATTGTAAGTATAAAGGAAAAAAACCCTCAAAAGTTCTGTTCAAGAAAAACAGATTTTGGACAAGGCAAAGTATGTCCCTTCTTCAGAAAAAGCCTGGAGATATCTGACAAATAACCTTGACCCAAGTATACAAAAGAAGCATGTCTCGTTCTCTTAATTTTACAGATGAGGAAGAAGCACGTTTGCCAAGAACTTACTTGGAAGGGTTTGTGTATGGCAGGGAGATGGCGAACACACTGGCGTACTGCTCTGCTGCGAAGTTCCTGTAGAGATGAGGCAGTCTTGCTAGAGCTGGAACAGGTCAAAAAGAAAACCAACACAGGTGAGGTCTGAACACAAACTATTCAAGATCACTATTAAGTTTAATTTGAATTGTTTTGTTTCTTCTAAATCATCAGCTGACATGGAAGTTAACATCACAGTATTAATTCATGCTATTTAACTTATAAGCAGCCAGGTGGATGGTATTTCCATGGCTGCTCTACACGAAGCATGTCTCTTTCTTCAGCGTGTGCAAGTGCTTTCAGCAGAAAAACAGTAACAAACAAAAGATGATCAAACATTTATGTCTTGAGGACGGTACAAGGGCATTGCCAAAAACCAAGAAACCCTTACAATGCACTCCAGATGACTAACACAATCAAAATACCCATATTCAGCGCAAACAATATATTTACAACTGTAGAAGATCAAAAGTGGAAAAAAAAAATTACAACTTACTTGAAAGAAATTCTAAGAGAGGGATTGCCATATTGGCTGTAGCAGAAATGTGGGTTAATTTGACTATTAAGACAGGAAGTGCCTTTATGATGATGTCGGGCATCTCAACACTACAGACAGAGAGTGCCACAACACACTGGTTTGCACACCGATAGATAAGACCGTGTTCCAGGCAATACACTATTTCACGCTAGAAAAGTAAAAAAGAAAAAAAAACAGTCATAATACAGGGAAAGAGAAAACCTCCGATGTACCATGTCCTGACTTCAGTTAGCAGTTTAGAATGGCTTGCAAGGTATCACTACTGCAAGGCCCATATGATGCATATAAATTCTTATCCAAAATGCACTAACACAGAACCCCAAATAACATCGCATGTATTCTAGGCCAAAATCTCAAGATGGGACTTTAATCAAGTAGACATTTTAGAAATTAAAAGTATTTAAGTTTCTGATCAAATGGAATTTTAATGTTTATCAGGGTCTTCTGGCAGAAGGTAAAGCCCCAGCAAGCGGGGACGGGTATGGATGGAGAACACCAAACCCAACTGACCAGCCAGTTACTTATGCACAAAGTTAGCAAAGTATTTTTTCACCCCTGACCCCACTCCAAATACAGCTTTTTAGAACAGAAAAGGGCTGTGTTACCTTGCACTTAAGTCTCCTTAAGTGAGAGACTTATGAGAAGTCTATCTCATAGCTTCTATGAGAAAATGATCTACCATACAGGCTCAGACCCCATCCCCTCCTACTTTCCCCGTACCTGTTTAGCTTTGTCCAGATAGTTATGGTAAGATATTAATGCCGTCAGTACTGGGACTACAGCCAGATGCAAATCGGTGCGAGAAAAGCCTTCTGGGGTACCATGAAGCCTGTCAGTAGTCTTTTTGTCTGTGAGCTGATACACCACACAGTAAATTAGAACACCTCACAGTAAAAATACTCTCTGAAAGTCAGTAGACAGGCACTGCCCAGAGCTCCCTTTTCACATCTATACATACATACATAGAGAAAAAACACTCATTACCTACTTCTGTACCTAAACCAACCCTCACAAAAAGGGAAGGTGAGTGAGGATTGACAATCAGTATGCTAATCTTCAAAATATTACACTGAAGAAAGCAAACAAAAAACTTCAAAAAACGCCAAGAAACTCAAAAACTCCCCCAAACCCAACCAACTTTCAAGCAAACTAGGGCAATTATACATCAGTCAGGTGCGTGACATTACCATGTAGCTCAGTGCAGAGGCCAGGAGGTCTATGTTGCAAGGAGAGGTTAAAAATAGCACTTTATAGCGGAGGGATTCAGGTAACTTGTTGAGGACCAACTTCAACACCTTCCAATCTGTCTCCTGGAAAAAAAGAAAAAAGTTAAGGTGGAAGATTTTTCTACAATTTCAGTTCAGTTTGAAAGTAAGATGAAGGAAATTTCAGACAACTTGCCATTTCCTAGGCAGATGTATGTCTTGCCATGGTAGCTACATAACAAGAAGTGGCATTCAGCTGTCACAAGTTATTTCCTGTCTGTCATCCAGCTCTAGGTACAATATTGGCACCATAAACGTGAAGACAACTTGTATCAAGATCTGATTGAGCTCAAAATGACAGCCAGAATTTAATTCTCTTAACCACTTGCACAAATTAACCTCCAGAGCAAGACAGCCCCTACACACATAACGACGTCCAATACAACACTAATGAACCATGTTCATTACTTCATTTACAGTGACTGAAACATTTATCTTTTTCAAAATAATTCAAAAACTTGCACTGAGAGGGTTTCATTTAGTTTCAAATGCCCTTTCAGAAAAGACGTTAGAGGATGACTTATCTGATCTTTGTTTAACAAACACATTTTTTTCCCCTTGTCTGCTCTGAAGTAGAGTGAAATAAAAGCTTTGCTTAGTTTCTGAAGAGCTGAACTGGTGCTCCCACTGGTGGTTGTAAAGTTGCACAATTACACAGATTCTGCCCAATAGGGAGGATTTACATATTGCTTTTCCGATGTCATTTAGATACTCTGGGACAGAATTCTCCAGCCAGTTGGTTTAAAGTTAATGTATTTCACATGAAGACAACGGTCATTAAGAGTTGACGTACTTGCTTCAAACACTGCAGGAGGACACCAAAGACCATCGAGTACGGCAGATGTCCTATACGAATGGTGGCATTCTGGGAAGGCACACTGGGACTTCCTGAAGGCGGAGAGAGTGTACCAGCAGGCTTTTTCTCAGAAGTCCTCTTCTCTGCTTCTCTACAACATCAAAAGGGAGAAAAATACATGTAATGTAAAATGAAGAGCAGAACAGCCTATTCATGTGACCTACAGTGCTACCTGAGCCAATTTAAAACAATATAAATTGCATTTTCAATTAAAAACCACAGGATTGCCCAGTTGTCCTGGTTTGACAAAGAACTACAACACCAGTAGACAGACAGTAATGCATCAGTTTGGTCAGCTTAAGGATTTTTCTACCCAGGCCCCTAGCAAATTTAAAAAGATATCTTTTGGGGGCCTGTAACACAAAGAACTTCAGACGAAGCTATAAAATTAAAAATAGCCAGATTTGTCCAAATCATTGAATCAAACTTCAATGTGAAAACTTGAATTTATAGGCAGGAAATTGCTGATATTTTTGTGAATTTTTGTGAGCAGGAACAGAAATGTCATGCCTGAGACTGACAGCTCTGTAGACAATTGATTTGTAAGAACAATTCACCAATGGGTTATTAGTTGAGACAATCCTAGGCTGTAACTACAGACTTGTCTAGCAGCTGATTCAGTAGGATGTGGAAGATTTAGAAAAACTACAGATTGCTACTAATGGACAATTAAGCGTGTGCAAAAATATGAAATAGTTTGGAAAACAGCTTTTGCTTAATGCAATGAGAAACCTACACAAAATCACATAGGCAGTAAGGGCTGAACCTCACTGCCCCATCCTTGTTGGAAAGGCCAAGACGGTGGAGGGAGTCAGCTCGAAGCATCAGCAGGAAATCAAACACCTGCAACAGAGAAGACACTGGAATCACTCAAAACTCAAACCAATGGGGTGCTCTCCCACCTCCTCATGTGATACTTTTACAAGTACAAAGAGATTTTTAATAGATGGCTAGTTCTGTAGGAGGCATCACTTCTGGTGTTACAGCACATATACATACTCCTATTAGCCAAGAAACATTTAATTCCACTTCTGCCAAGCTCTAGAGCCCACATTCCCCACCTGCCAGCCAAGAATTACGAAGACCACATGCATCTCTAGACCTGAAAGCACAGGTTACTGCTCATACCTGCAATCTGATGCTGCTGGCAACAGCAAGGCTGTAGGCGTATATGTAGTGGCGTTGGACGTGGTGAATCAGCATCTCGTAGACCCGCATGGCATGGCTGGAGGGTAAGCTGTAGAGCTTGGTCTACAGAGGAACAGAAACACAAATGAAAAGGCAGACTGACACTTTTCTTTGGAAATGTGTATTGCCACTGAGAAGTCAAGAAAAACACAGCAAAAACTTGCTCCTGAAAGCAAGGTGAACAGATGGCTCTGGACAGAACCTCTGTGAAGACTCCAGAGCAACTCTGTTGGTCTCCAGGAGGGCACTGGCTGGAACAAACAACTGCTTAACATATCTCAGGGGACACTACCCAAACACAAGGTTATGAACCATTCCCTTTCTGCTCGTTTATGAACACATCTGCCCTCCACACATGCAAATGTGTTCATATTTATTGTACAACAGAAATTAAGAAATAAAACATTTAACAACCAGTCATACAGTACCCAAAAGCAGAAGGTATGACCAAAACCATGAAAATATTAAGTTATTAAGTTATTCTAACAAAAGTTAGAATATTTAATAGTGAGAGAATGGTTATCTAAAAAGCCAAGTCCAGCAGAAGACTATTCTGAAGAAGACACATTTAATGCTCTGTAGCATTTACCTGAAGAATTATCAGGAGACCAAGAACTGCTGTCTTCACATCCTCCAAAGAAGCTGAATATGATAGCAAGTCCCTCTCTTCCAGTTCAGAAGGTGATGAGAGAGAATGTGCAGCCACCTTTTAAAAGAAAAAGCAATACATGGTTTAAATCTACAACACATCTTTTCTTTATTTCCATCCTGGAAGGTCAGGAAAGACTATGACAAGTCATCCTTGCTAGAAATTCTGTCAGCCCTATCAGGTAGCTTGTGATGTGCTACAGGGTTTCTAAAGCTCCATCACACTCTGCACTTCAGACTTGCATGCTCCAAAACCATATTACACTATCCCACTGAGCCATGTGATTGGTAACAGTCACAGGTTACTGTCTGCCATCACCATAAGAGGATCTGACAGAAGATGTGGTGATACTGCTGACAAACAACCAAGCTTTACCTCACCTTTTCTATGATATCCAGCAAACTGTTGAAGTGATGTGTGTTGCAACCTTCAGCCAGGTCTACGAGTAGCTGAGTGGCAAGTTTCCGGACTTGATGGTCTTTATCCTCTGGAATGTGAGCCAGCTGAGAGATCACAACCAAGTTTATCAGCTCTTCCTGTGAGAAGACAGACCTCAATAAGCCTTGACATTTTGCTGTCAGCTGTTCAATCAGCACGTTAAAGATACAAATAATTACAAACAAAAGAACACTGATACTCCTCTATCAGGCTTGTTCCTCAACTAGCTGTCTGGTTCCTTGATCTTTCCTCTTCTATCCAATTAGGTATTTCTGTACACCATCCTTCCAAATACTTAAGACTTTTGTTGAACTTGGATTCAATGCTTTGGTTTTCATCTGTCCTACAGACCTGATAGCCCAGGCTCAAACAGACTGTTGGCAAGGGATTTCTAGGGCTTGGTTTTTTGAGAGAGGGAGAGAGGAAACACACAACAGCATCATGCTTTCACAAATCTTGAAAGAATCCAAGAAGCCCCTCTGCCCCTTCCTGTCCTCTGACACTCTGGGTACATTCCATGGAGCTGAAGACATCCCCAGAGATTTTCTGTAACCCCTGTCTCAGACAGCTTCCACCTTGGATTGCAATTAAACTGCAAGCACCAAGACAAGTCTATCTGCTCATGTCAGATTATGTCCAGACCTCATCTTTTTAAAAAGCTTTTAAATAAATGCTGCATCTCTTACATTGGCTTTCCTTTCTTCCAAAACAAAATATACATGGAATTAATGACCCTAACACAGGCAAGCAAATACTCAACCAGGTATGTCCTCAAAACACAGCAGCTCCCACTGTACATACCTGTATCCAACTAAGGACAATTAAAAGGCAAGTCCTCCTACAAGCATCCTAAAGAAACATGTTTATTGTGTGCAACATCGAAAGCACAGTTCTGTGCATTCCCCAGTGGCTGAGACAACCTGAAGCACGCCATAAAATGTGCCTCACCAAAGTCTTTCCCACCCACTTAAAATCTCACATGTAATCATCAGAAACAGATAAACACAAACCTCATAGAACTGTCTGTTAATACTCAGGACAAAGGACAAGACATCCAGAACTTTAATGCGAACAGCACTACGACTTTCATTCCTAAAATGGGAAGAGCAAATTCAAGATGAATAAAATAAAGTTTATTTATTTTATTAAAATTATTTATTTTATTAAAGTTTATTTATTTTAGGGAAGGGGGGAGAGGAGAACAGGAAAGTTAAACTAAAGTAAACTAAGAAATTTCTTAAGAATTAGAACAATAACTGTTAGAGAGCCTTCAGTTAACGTCTCTACATAAAATCAGATTCAAGAACAATTGGAAACTGAAATCCCAATTCAGCTTTTCCTGCTCCTGGAGACCTGTGACTGCAGTTTTCCCATTTGCAATCCAAACTAGGAAGCACATGTCAGAAGAACAAGTGCTCTGGTGAGCAAATTTAGAACCAAACATACGGCACTGAGGCAGAGTTGCTGTTTGGCAGCATTTCAGAGATGAGACAGAAGTTTGGAATTGCTGTACATTGATATTTTAGAGGACAAGAATACTTTTAGGAGTACCAATTCAAAACCAGGTAACTTTAATACTGGATAACCATATGCAATCCTGATGCTTAACAGGAAAGTCTTGTTTGGTGTCAGAATTGCAAAGTGCTAGGGAGCAGAACACATAACTGTCTAATTAGAATAGCACCATCCAACGGAAATAAAGGGAAAAAAAAAAAGCTGCATAAATAACACAGTGGAAAGTTCTTCTTCTGTTAAACAAAATCCTCTTACATACTATGCCCTGGAACCACCATACTTCTTACCAGTCATTTACTATCATTAAAGTTTCAGAAAACAAAATCATCTAACATGAAAAGGTGGCAAGAAGCATTTGAAAGTGACTTGTATTCACAAAGCTATGATTTCATACCTGAAGAATCTCTCCATTAACATCTGCAGGTTGTGAATCCAACCATCTTTGGCAGGATGAATGGACTGAGCTCTGTATGTTATCAACTTTAATACAGAAGATTCCTTTCATGGAAAGATCAAGAATTATTATTTTTTTAGTGTATAAGCAAATACAACATATCCACTCCCCCAACCTCCACACCAAGAATAAGGCTCATCTAAGTCCCTTCTGTGATTTTCTGATTGCTTGCTATTTTAGGACTCCTAACTTCACTGAGTAACAAAACAGATTCAACTGGCAACAAAGGAAGACAATTATAATAAAATCTTACTGGTCTCTGATCAGCACATCTTTCCACCAGCTCAAAAAATCTCTCTTCAGAGCCATGGAATTCATTCTGGTCACAGAGTTCTTCCACTGTAGTCAAAAGATCATGCACAATGGACTTAAGTTCTTGGCTCTCCAGACACTGAAACAGAGAAAAAAACATTCCTAAAAGACTTCTGTATTATCAGAAAGTGCTAACTTTTAAATACAAACAGAAAACTCAGTTGAGAAGCACAGTATTGAGAACTGGGCTAAACCTTCATCCAGCTTCAATGTTCGCGAGAGTGTAAAAACAGAGGTTGATTTGCAAAAATAGTTATGGCAAGGGGTTTTGATTGAGAGCACATCAAGACAGGCTCAACACTTACCTGCAGCTGCTGCAGTAATCGCTCCATGATGTCCAAAAGGATATCCCACGTTACAGCCTGTAGCTCCTTCCCATACTTCTTTATTAGACGTGTAATGGACAAAACTATCTCGTAAGATACAACTGCATTGGGACACGTCATGGCCTGGAATACAAAGCACAGTTGGAAAGCGGTGATCAGAAATCCTCTTAAATTCAAATGAAACATGTCTTACTAATTAGGGACTTAGCCTGAGATAAATATATGCAAGTCTATACACACAAAAGGCAAAGCAAAGAGCCATTTCATAAAGCACAGTTACGCACTCTTGCAAACAGCTGTAGATCAGATGTCAAATACAGTCCCATCTTACAGAGCAGACACATGAGCTTAAAGCAAGCAATTCCTGCCTGAAGGCACTTAGATGAGGAAGTTCTAAGAGAGCTCTGAGGCTGCCCCTGAAGACACCATCCCTCACTTTTTATACTAACCACTAGAAAGAGTAAAAGTATTTGTTTTGCTTTTATTTTTAAGCTAAAGTACCCACAACATAGGTATTTGATAAAAAGAATTCAGACTTTACTTTTCTGGCCAACAAAGATATTCCAGAAGGAGATCTGAGCTTCAAACTGAAATCCTCTATTGTTTTACTGTTTCCCCATGCTCCACCCCACACCCAATTGCTGTCCCTGATTTTTCAGGCACAGATCTGACATAGGGGACCACATTTTTATCCTAAGTTTATGCAGGTCCATATGCATACCTGATTTAAAAGTTCCTCCAGCATCCCATCCTACCTTGAGGAATGAAGGCAACACTGAAGTTGGGGAATTCTTGAGCGAATTGAGGCGATGAGCACCCCACAGAGCCATCCCAACAAAGAACACAGCTCCTCTCAGCAGCGCTGCATCTGCCATGTAAGCTCTAAAAAAAGATGGAATGAAAGTTTTAGACCATGCTATAATTATTATAGCATATAAAAGTGAATGGGAATATACACTGTCACAGCAGCAATTCCCAGCTGTTATACATCAGAGCCTTGCACAGCAATTTACAAACATTAAAAGCAGAAATGTGTAGTAGAACTTTAAAGAAAGGAAAATTAAATTCAGAAAGGCCAAAAAATGAGAACTTCAGCAGCATAACTACAAAGGGAATTCACTTCTAAGCACAAGAACCTTCAGTTTGTTCTACTGAGGTCAGTGACTCCCTATCTACCTCAACAGGACCTCTGCTGAATTCCTTGGCTTTTGTTAGATACAGCTTCTTTACCTGTCTTCCATGATCCTGCACATGTTGTAGATGGCACTATGTCCCAAATGAGTTCCCAAAAGGTTTCGCATAAGCTGCAAAGTCAAAGAGAAAACTTAAATATCCAATTGTTAAAACACCCATTAGCTTAAATATGCCGTTAGCTGGCTGATCATGGCTGCTACAGTAACTAAATGAGTCCAAGCCATTTCCATGCCACAACAGAAACCTGTCACATCAGCTGAGAGGAAACTATGGGTAAATTCCATGGACATGACTGAACTTACACTAACAATTGAAATTTAATTTACTTTTAAAACCAAACTGAAATTTATGGCAGGTGTGCACAGGCACATCTCTGTGCACATCTCTGAGGCCAAAACAGCGAACTCATTAAAAAACAGAACTAAAAGAAAGTTCTGACCTTCCAGCACGGCTCGCAAAGCTCCTTCACATTGATGGTACGGCACAAAGTGATGATAAATACTGGTAGGTTCTCTGATGGCAGACAGTTATAGCAAACAACTGCATCTAGGACTTGCAAGGAAATCTTTGGGAAAGAGAAAGACAAAATGGTTATACACTTCTCTACGCAAAAAGCAGATCAAATTCTAAAGTGGCAGACCAAGAAAACTTCTGGAAGTCACATGTCTTTTTTTTAAAATTTAATTTTTGTAATCCCTGCACAATGGAAAGTAAACTATAAAAAGCATTGTTAAACTGATTCACTTACAAAATTTATCAATACTCTGTTTTAGAATAAAATGATTATTGGTGTATGAAATGCGATGGCTTACTAATACTTCACAACATTGTACTAGCTCTCTTATAAAATGAAACTAAACTGAGAGGAGAATTTGATGATCTGATTTTGTTTGTAAATGTTATGGTTTCAAAGAATTTCAAAGAACTCTAAAGTACTAAGAGAGACTCAAATTACTGACCTCTATGTCCACAGATGACGAAGTCTGAATGCACAAGAGGCATATTTTGCTGTTGGAAAGAACATTTAATTAGAATTATTTGCTTAACATGATTATAGGCAAATAACAAAGAGCCAAACCAGACAAGTAAATTGGCATGTTGTTTTACTCATCATTCCCCTTATTGTGGCATTGCTGATGACACTCCCAGGGACACTGAACACTACAACCTCTTTTATAAAGTTAGCTTAAAGCTGCACTTAAATGCAACTCAGTATGCCTACCCTAATACAATAAAGGAGAACTTTGTGAGACTAAGCAATGCAATCAGGTCCATCACATGAAACAGGGACAGCACATGCAGTTAAACTAACACAGATCTGAACATTGTAAGAATTGAAAATTAAGTATTTGTCAGAAACATGAAGTATGATCTGGAATGAAACAGATCGAGAACAGATGAAAGAGATTCCACTTATCTGTACGCTGATCTGCAACTTTCTCCTGTAATTTATCAAGAATAAGCATGCAGGAGCTAAAAAAAGCCAACAACTTACTGGACCATGTCAGCTACATAGTCTTCCAGATAGCAGCTATTGAATTTCACGAGGTTCACTAAAACCAGAAGAAACTCAGAAGACAAACCAACATCCATCCACTGTAGTACAAAGTCAGCTAAAGAAGGAAAACAAATTGTTACAATAAGCTTTCACCCAGAAGTATTATCACTACCTTTTTCTTGTATCACTGCATGCCTGTCCCTTTACTTATTCCCACCAAATTGAAGAGGGGTAGAGACAATCCTCACCTAACTCTTCTTCTAAGTAGGTGATGTATCGTCCATTCTCTGTTAGGGCCTTGAACACTTCAAGCCGTTCATGCAAGTCTTCATTGGAGGGATAGTCCTTAATAACCTTAAAAAAATGTGCTCTGAGGATCCCTAATCTTTCACCCTTAAAAAAGAAAAAGAGAGGGTCAGGAAAGGAATTTCACTAATGAAAAAAGACAGTTAAGGCCTTATCATGGTCTCCAACAGTATCTTTATGCTTGAAATTATTCTTTTTCTATGGTCTATGAAAGCCTTCTGAGAATACCTCCAACCTCTACTGGCTACTGACAATGGCTCAGTTCTTCTCAATCTGTCATATCAGCGCTCAGGGCTGGAGGCATTTTGCCCAGCAACACACAGACAGCACCCAACACACAAAGAAATCCATGGAAACTGCAACTGACAGCACCACCAGTACAGCATTTAAAGAAAAAAACACACCCAACAAACCAGAATCAATGCCTGTTCTTTTCATAAGCATCTACCCCTACTTCATCAGAATACTAGCACTTTGTCTGATACAGTTTTACGTTTATACAGCACACTGTGAAATCTGAAGAATTCACAGCATGCTTAACTTGGCCAGGCTAGCAAAGCATCTCATACAGAATTTCTTGCATACTTGACTTGCTGAAACATCAAAACCAGCTGCAGACTAAGACTAATAGATCTGGACAAAGACCATGTAAAATTTGCTATACTATGCTGAACTTAACCCAAAGTATTTCCTCTTTTTCAAAAATGTTGCCCTAAACCAGAAAAGTTTTCTATAAGTTGTATGAAAAGTTTTGCTATGAGGTCAAACTGAGACTTAATTTTAAATGCTTCCTCTTCCCATTTACTAGACACAACCAAAATAAGAAACATTCATACTCCGCACAAACACTAGTTTAAGCGCAGGGTTTCTTCAACAGTTTGTTTGTTTTCACCTGTCCTTGAACGATTGACTTCAGCAGATGAAGAACAGCATGTCTGGCTTCGGCAGGGCGCTCTGGCTGGAGCATATCAGCTACCACTTTCCATATTGCTTCCACTGCGTGCTGAAAACAAATGGAGGAGACAGGCAATAGTAAGAAAGTTAAACTTCTTCTGGGATCTTTACCCAATAGGTCAGTCATTAATTACGGCAAGCTAACAACCAAAATCTCCACAGATTTCATGTCCGGAGCTCTCTTTTCTGAGGGACACTCTCACCTGCCCAGACACAAATTCAGATGAACCACATTGAGAGCCACCAAGTCCCATCTTACATGACAACTTGCACCCCAGTAACTGAAGTTCCTCATTCACACACTTACTTCAGTGTGAGCATTTGTGCAGAAACCTTCACCCAAATACCAGATGAGTTTAAAAACAGTTTGAGGTTGCTTATTAACAAGACAGAAGGAGCTGGCAAACACCTCTGCTACAGGATTATCATGATCTCCTGTGAACCGTCCTGAACAGGCCTGAATATTTGTAGCATTCTCCTTCCATTCAGCTCAGGAAGCCCCTAGCTATGTCCTCTCTGCTCCACAGGTGGTAGCTTGCACAAGACTAATTTCCTTGCCATTTGAGCCATCCTTTCACAGGTTTGGACAGCACAAAACAGCTTCTGGGATTAGCAATTTTAAAAGGCAATCTAAACTACAGGAGCCTCTTACAATAAGTTAAGACCTGTTTTGCTTCAACATTCATCCTTCAAATATTCACTGAATACTTTGAAACTTACCTCTTCAATTTTTTTAGTTTTTGCCACTTCACAAATTTGACTGATTACTCGTATCCTATTACTTAATCCACATTCAATGCTCAGTTCCTGGAAAGAAATGTAGAAATAAGTTAACAGTTTATCTTACTAGAAACACTTACCCATTTCTCAAAGGGGAACATGAACCACTGAAAAATGAATTACACATTTGTCCAAAATGATCTAACCATTAGTCATCACTAGAGCATTTCAGGAATTTCTCCAAAATCTTTTTTCCATTAACAAATGATTTGTCAAAACTCGAACTTTCACAGAACTGGAGCCAAGCAGTTTTTCACCTCCAGGACAGAACATCTCATTTTCTTCAGAAAAGGTAATAACTTGCTGGCTGTGGTGCTCACCCAGCTCATGGGAGAAAGGCAGAGAAAGGAGGGATGGTAAGTCTGGCTCTCCAGCCTTTCAGCAGGTAAGAGCTTGGCTTTTTGGCTTCCCTTCCAGCACAGAAGGGAAGGGATTCTGGACTCCTTCTCCCTTTAATGTATTTTCCTCCTCATTTGCCAACTATTCTGCTTACAGACATGCTGTACCAATTACTGGAATCACTATTTTCTAAAAAACTTTCACAAAACTGTACGGTTTTCACAAAATAAAAACAGTTTCCAGCTTGTGCAAACAGCCTGGTTTCATCATAGTGCACATAAACTTCATCAAGCTCAGACTACAAAAAGAGAGCAACATATATTGAGGAAACACCCTGTAACCTGACATAAGACAACACCATCCCATCAAATATCTCAAAAGCATTCAAACACTAAATAACTATAATGCTGTAACTTCAAAGTAGGTGAGTTTTATAGCCATTTCAATAGAGAGAATGAATTGAGAGATAAGGTAAAAAAGCATGATCGGAGGGGGAATTAATGTCAAAACAGAAAGGAGAATGAACAACCCCTCCTTCCAATCCTCTCAGCTCAGGTAACCCAAGCACTATCCCCACCTTTACTACAATCAGTTCTCACACCTTGAGTATTTCTGCAGTGATGATAAACTCCGTTTGTTTGCCTTCTGATGACTTTGAACTTCCCCGGGATGTTCCCAGCCCCAGGAGATTCCTGAACTTCTCCTTCAGTCCAGAATCCTTGCTCTGAGGCTTTGCCATTGCTGACAAGCAAGCAGCGCTGAGCGCCTGCAAACACAGAACGGGGTTTCTGTTAAGGGAGGCCCAAGGGGAATCTTTAAGCAGAAAACACCGGTGACAGCTGTCACAACGTGGCTTTTACAAACAGCTCTGGTGTCTTAAGCCGTTACAAACAAGGGAGAAGCCCAACTTTGAGGATGAAACAGCGAGGAGCCTGCACCCATGAGGAACTTGTGCTGCTCCTGCCTTCAGCACCCGCACCCTGCAGCTACCCAAGGAATGGGGAGCTCGGGATTATCATTTTTTGGGATGAAATGCCCAGCACCACCATGGCCCACACAGATCAACCACCATTTTAAAACCGCTGAGATGATTTCTGAAGTACAAACACACACTTTTTGGTAGGTGTGAGCTGAAGCACTTGTTCTCAGTCCAAAAGCAACGGACAAGTACACAGCTCTGTGAAGTTACATGCTTAAAGCAACCAGACGTGAGGAAGGACTTACAAATCTGAGCTTTTGAACATCCAAATGCTGCCATGGAGAGGAGAAAGAGGGGGGAGCAAGAACAAGCACACCCATTACAGCAACAACACATCGACGGCAACATCCTTCAGAAACTGTCTCCCCAGCCAGCCCCAACCTGCCGCCCCTCAGGGACCACCAGAACCCGGCTCAGAGCAGGACACTCGCTCCTGGCGCAGCCCCAGCACCCTGCCCTCAGCACTCCCTCCTGCACAAACCTGCCAGCCCCCCATTTATGACCCACACCCTCCATGGACATGCCACAGCCTTCCCCACACCCTGGGCACAGGCCTCACCGATCCCTTGTTGATCCCTGGGGACACTCCACAGATTCTGTCCCAGCATCCCAGGGGACATGCTGCTGCCACCAGCCCAGGGGACACACTATGGCCCAACACCACCAGGGGACACCATGCAGCCCACCGCCCCGGGGGGGACACCACAGCCCCCAGCCCACCGCCCCGGGGTACGTATCACAACCCCCAGCCCACACCCCCGGGGGGGACACCACAGCCCCGGGGGGGACACCACAGGCCCCAGCCCACCGCCCTCGGGAGGACACACCACAGCCCAGGACATGACACAGTGTCCCCTCGACTCCCCCATAACATGTCGGGACCACGCCACAGGCCCCCCCCCACCACGCCGGGAGATGCCACCACCCCTTACGGACACACAACGGCGGACGCACCCCAGCTCCCTGACAGGGGACACCCGGGGGACACCCCTAAGCCGGGAGCAGCCCACAGCCCCCCCACACACCCCCAAGGCAAGGCCCCAACTCCCGCTAGGCCTCGCCAGGCCCCCGCGCACTCCAGCCCGGGCAGCGGGCCCGCCGCTCACCCACCCACCCACCCAGCCCCCCAACTCACCCGCCGACCCCCGGGCCCGGCCCTGCTGCCCCCGGCCCGCGCCCCGCTCCGCGCCGGCCGGCCCCCCCAACCCGCTCCGTGCCCCGCCCCCGCCGGAAGTCCCGCCGCTTCCGGCGTCAGCGCCCGCCGCGAGGCACGCCGGGGCCGGTAGTTCCCGGAGCTGCCGCCATGTGCGCGGCCGTCTCCGCCGGCGGCGGGCGGGCGGCGGCCCGGCGGTTCAGCAAAGCCGGGGGGGCGGCCGGAGGTACGGGGTGGGGGGAGGGGGACATCGGGGCTTCCCGGGGCTGGCGGGGTCGTATGCGGCCTTGGCCCAGGGAGGGGAGCCTGTGGGCCCGCATGCAGGGGGAGTGAGGGCCCAGCCCAGCCGCGGGACAGGGGCATAGTGGCCTTATCACGTCCCCCCCCCGGAACCCGGGATGTGGCAGCGCCCCGGCTGTGGCACTGGGCGAGGGCCTGGGGGATGCATTTCGTCCTTCAGCAGCCTCCTGTGTGTTTGGGACACGCAGCATGACGTGTGTCCCCAACTCTCGTCACCTGTTTCCCCAAGGCCTTCCCAGCTGTTCCTGGCTCCGGATAGGGCTGGGTGGGTGTGAGGTGCTGCTGCTGGGTTGGGACTACGGGGAAGACAAGTTCAGCCTTCATCAGAGTCCCCCCCGGTCAGTTGCTAGCGTGAAGGGCTGACACTGGTCTCCAATGGGAGCCAAAGGCCTCTTTCCTTGGCCTCAGGCCTTAAAATCTCTCTCCCATCTCTTGTAGTGGGCCAGATCCATGGCGCAGTCAGCATCCCGAGGTGCAGCAGGAGGAGGAGGAAGAGCATTTCCATTGCCTATGAATCTGGGCAGGAGGGTGGTGGTGAGCAGGGGGCGTCTGAGCCCCAGAGACCGCGCTGGGAGCCGAGGGACTGGCGGCAGCAGCTGGAGCGCATCAGGGAAATGCGGAGGAGCAGAGATGCTCCTGTCGATGAGATGGGAGTGGAGAAGTGTTACGACAGCAGTGCACCTCCGCAGGTAACGACACCCTGCTGCCCTGTGCCATCAGGCGGGCACGTGAAAATACAGCCCCGCTTCCACAGCCCTTCAGCCTCCCTCATCCTCATGTTGCCTTTGCGTCTCTCCAGGTCAGAAAAATAAACACAGGGCGTATCAGGACTCGGGGCTGGGGTTGGTCCCACAAGAGGCTACTGCAGAAGTGTGCGTATGAGAGAAATGGTTCGTCAAGCTTGAGGAGGGGAGGAAGCCGCTGCCTCTCCGGTACTGGGCTCGTTGACTTCAGACAGCCCTTGTGAAATGGCAGTGGGTGTTTTCTGAGATGTTCTCTGCTCGCACTCAGCCTATCCTGGACATCAGAGACCAACTAGCAAACACAGCTGCGAAAGGCCTTTGTCCTCTACTTAAACTGCTGCCAGAAGGGTCAGCAGGCTGAACCAAGAGCAGGAGCTGAGGCAAAAAAAAATAAAGGAGGATTTAGGACTTGGGAGTGAAAACCCTGAGAGTGTGTTGTGGCAGTGCTGTCTTCTGGGGCAGGCTGGCAGGGCATGAAGGCATGTCCCTTTTTTCTTAAAAATCTCTCAGAGTCCAAGGAAAGTATCCAGCAAGATGGCTCTGTAATACAGAGGAAAAACAGTGTGGAGGAAAGGCAAAGGGAGCTGAGAAAAAACTTTCCAGGCTGCTTTTGTGCTCCTCAGAGCAGCACATAAGCGTAGGTTGGCTTCCTCCCCTCTTGCGGTCCACTTTTAAGGAGATACGGGTTGAAAGGAAAGGGTCGTGCTGGGATGGCACTGTGCTCCCCAAGCCTGGGAACACAATCAAAGGCCCCAGATGACACCTCCCTCTGAGGGGACCATTTGCATCAGTACAAAAAACAAAGCGGAGCAGGGCGGTGGTGCGGCGCTGGGACCCGGGGCTGCAGGGCACGGCGCTGGTGTGGGAACACAGAGATAACCCGCAGGCAGGCTCGGCGGAGCAGTGGGGGTCCTGTGCTGCACAGCGACCTGCTGGGCTCTGAGGGAGGGGTCTGGAAGACACAGCTGCACAGATTCAGCATGTGTAACATGGTCCTTATTGCTGGCCTCGTGTCTTGGGCTTGGATCCATGGGGAAAATGGTTAACTTCGACTCAGACAGTGTCACATGCTCTGCAGCCATGCGGGCTGGCACCAAGTGCAGCTCTGGGGCCCCGAGGACCACGGTGCACGGTACGGAAATAACTTTTCTTGTCTAGGGAAGGAGGATTGTTGCTTCCAAGTGGATGTTGTAACCATCAGCACACACCAGCGCTCCTCACACAGTTTCCATGCCCTCAGAGATTACCCTGCTTCCATGCACTCAGAGATTTTTCCTGGCGCACCTGCAGTTTTGTAAACTTTGTTTGTAAGAGAGCTGGAGGAAGGATTGTATCCCACATTATCCTGGGTCAGTCCAGGTTAGTTGCATCATCCTGTTCTTTCTGGTGGCAATAGAATTGCATCTGGGAAAAATCAATTGAAAAATAGGAGGTGAATGGTCTGGGCTAAACCCTGCATGACAGCATTGGAGGAACTTCTGGGTTTTGTGCTTCATCTCACAATCTCTGTCATCCCAGTTCATAAGATTTGTTTTTGTAAGGAGCTCACTGGAATCAGATACCCAGTTCCTACTGAATCCTAATGGGAAAGGGGCAGGATTTTCAAAGGTGCTTTAGAGCAGAAGTTGCATGAAAACTTATTGGGCATTGGTACTTCTACATCCTGTGGGGTCTCCTGAGAACTGGGAAAAGCTTTGTCTGTCCCTTTGTGGCTAAGCACTGGTGTATTTGGATGTGAGATCCCAGAAGACAGTAGCTGCTCTCTGCCCTTTTGTGCATGGTGACTGCTTGGATTGAAGGTGTTTCTTTTCTCCCTTTATTGTGTGGTAGAATTAAAAGACGATGGATTATTTCTGTTGCAGCCTTCCAGTCTCTTGTATACGGATACAGCTGAACCAGGGTAGGTCTGTATCGTGCACTGGACTGAAGATGGTGCTGAGTGGGAGCCCCAGAGGTAGCTGGTTCCAGTCAGAGATCTTGGGGTGTCTCACTGCCTCCTTTTCCCCAGGTTATGCGCTACCAAGTTCTGCTGTCGCTGATGCTCTCCAGCCAGACCAAGGACCAGGTGACATCAGCTGCCATGCTGCGCCTGAGGCAGCACGGCCTCACGGTCGACAGTATTTTGCAGATGGATGATGCGACGCTTGGGCAGATCATTTATCCTGTGGGATTCTGGAGGGTGAGTGCAGTACTGTGACAGCACTTGACATGGACATAGAGGAACCCCCTCTATCGCCTTTTGTTCCCATGGAGCTGCCTGAGACAGCTCAGAATTCCAGGAGAGTAGCACAGGGTGGGTGTGGGCTTGTCTTTTTTGGGCTGTCCTTGTGGCCAGGCACTGACCTGAAAGCAGATGACGAAGGCAGGAGGTAGTTATGAATCGGCCCCGCTCCTGAGAGATGCACCCCCAGCCGGTATTCAGCCTGTGGCCCTGCCCCGTGGTGATCTTTCCCCTGAAGTCAAGCTGAAGGCTGTATTTTACGCCAGTTTTAGCGGTTTGATTTCACAGCAAGGTTGTTTGCTGCAGTGCCTGGAGTGTGCAGGGGAGGTTAGAGCTAATCAGGTCTCAGCATTTTGCTTTCAAGGAGATCTCAAGGATTTCCCCTTGTTTTTTCAGAACAAGGTGAAATACATAAAGCAGACGACAGCCATCCTGAAGGAGAAATATGGGGGTGACATACCAAGAACTGTGGAGGAGTTGGTGCAGCTACCAGGAGTTGGGCCCAAAATGGCCCACTTGGCCATGAACATTGCCTGGGACAGCGTGTCTGGGATCGGTAGGTTGCACCATGTTTTCCCCATTCCTCTCCTAAATCCTGCCTGATCCATTCCCCAGGCAGAGGGGAAGCGTTGCCGCTGGGTAAACTGCCCACTCCAGAAGCCTTATAGCATCTCTTCAGTTTAGTCATCTGGGGAGCATTTGGGTGGGTGAGGGATGTGACCCTCAACCACTGACAGCAGATGAGTTGCTGTAGAACTTAAGCATGGATCCAGCTACTGTTTTTCCCAAAATTTGATAGCAGAAATCCCCAAGGGCAGTTACTCCCTCCCCTCAGTGAATGCTGGTAAGTGGTGTAAATATTGCCTAATTGGGTAGGCATCCAAAAAGATGTACTTGCAGAATAATGCTTTGAAATCTCTGGTGTCAAGTGAAAGAGAGGTGGGGGTAATTTTGTGATTTGGGGATAGCTGTGGGATAGTCGGGGTTTTTTTTTTTTTTCCAGGGCTGCATCTGTTCAAATAAATTTAATTTGGGTTTTTTGTTTGGCAAGCCGTAAGAGGGCAGAAGCAGGGCTTAATCAAAATTACCGTTTGAAATCGGCAATTCATGAGGGGTTATAGAAAGAAACGGTCCCAGGCAATCTGTAGCTACAGCATTTCTGATGTTTTAGTTCCTGCGGCTGGGTAATAGGTGACCACAGGTATATTGTAGGTTAATTTGCCGTGTTCATTTGAACTGCTTTTGTAGTGATGAGCTGGGAGGAAGTCTGCGGTGGAGATGGGCCCAGGCCAGACCCAGGACAGGTTTGCTCCTGCAGGATGCTCGTTTGGGCAGCGTGGCTGGCAGCAGAGCTGCCCGCAGCAGCCGGCAGATGGGGCTGGACGATCAGCTGCAGGGTCCCAGTGGGCCTGCCCAGCCTGGGGGCCCTTGGGGACAGATTAATATTCCAAGTGTATTTGTTGCTTACCAGAGGAGCCCTGGGAAAGCTAGGAATGGTGCCACCTGATGAATGGCTGCCTCCCCGGCCAGCACGCAGCCCAAGGTCAGCGCGGGCGGCCGCTGGCTCCTGCAGCCCCACTGGGGACCAGCAGCGCTACGAAATGTGGCTCTTGCACTCAGTTTGACAGCGCTTGGGGTCTGTTGTTCTCTCCCCGCTGTGGGGGAGGGAAGTCTAGAGGGAGCCAAACTAGCCAACTGTTTTCCAAATAATTGTGTGCTCAGTTTTGATTTAGGAGGCAAGACTTCATCTTCCTGTTTACAGCAATTTCCTGGGTTTTGCCCAATTAGCCATAGAGACAGGTTTATCGCTGCTGATCTAACAATAATATACTTTGCATTCAGAGCTTTTTAGCTCAAAGCACTTATAAACATTCGTTTAAGCCTCACAAACCCTCTTGTGTTGGTGGGTATTATGAAATGTGTTTTCCATCTGGGTAAACTAAGGGGCAGAGATTGCAACTTGCATAACGTCAGCTGAAACACAGGGAGGAAGAGAACCTGGGACAGGCTGCCCTGTGCTGGCTGGATCAGAGCACGCAAACCTTTGAAGGAAGGCTGGGTCACACTGTGTGAGCGTGTCGCTGGCTGCGTGGTGTGAGAGAGCCATCCCGACTTGCTCTTGGCTCCAGGCCTAGGAAGAAAGCCGCACGTTTTGTTCTGCGAGTGAGCCTCCCCTCTTGTTTTCATCTGCCTGTTGCTGGCGGGCGCTGTACCCGCTGTGCCATGACAGGCAGCATTTGGCTGTGCTCTCTCTCTCCGTTCAGGTGTGTCTGCCCCCACCTAAACTCTGGGCTCTCCCTTCCTAGCTGTGGACACCCACGTGCACAGGATCACAAACAGGCTGAAGTGGGTGAAGAAGGAGACCAGATACCCTGAGGAGACTCGGGTGGCACTGGAGGACTGGCTGCCCAGGTGAGGCC
>JAOTQQ010000071.1:6834667-6845115 GCA_026546715.1 Gallinago undulata | reverse complement strand
AGGAGCCTGAAGGTCCTGAAGCCTGATTCATGCTTTGACAAATTTACCATGAGCCAAACCAGGTACTTTTCTAGAGACGCTCTTGCAGAGCCTAACGCCTACAGCCATATCACAGTGTGGTTGGATTCTGGTCTTCATTGATGCTGCATTTTCAGTATCAGTTGCCAGCTGACAGGTAGGCTGCTGCATCTCCACATCTGGCATGTGCCTTAGTGCAAGAGAGTGACCACAGGCACCTTGTGTGTCTGTCCTCTGCACCCTTCCCCAGTTCAGAGGGATCAGGAAAGGGTAGGAGGGCTGTTCTTAGCAGGAGGCTGGGACCCGCCTCCAGGCCCTTTGGGAAGCCAAGAGGAACAGGCAGTAGGTGAAAGGCATCCATTTAAAAGCACATGCTGTTCTTTATGCCTTCGAGCAGCTGTATCCGAAAGCTCTTGTTTTCTTCCCATTGCAGGGATCTCTGGAGGGAGATAAACTGGCTCTTGGTGGGCTTTGGCCAGCAGACCTGCCTGCCCGTGAACCCTCGCTGCAGCGAGTGCCTCAATCAAGACATTTGCCCAGCTGCTAAGAGATGCTGAGGGATCATCCCGTCCTCGTAGAGCAACAAAGCTGCTTCGGCTCAGCAGCAGCCCGGAGCTGAGCCCCAGTAAAGCTGTGCTTTGCACAGGGCTGGCTGTGTGACTGACTGCAGGGAAACAGGAGACCGCAGGCAGCTCAGCATCTCTGGGGAAGGAGCAGCCGCTGGCAATGGCTGAGCTCTCCAGAGGAAAAAGGGTCCTTCTAAGTGCAGCATCCTGCTGTGTCAGTGGGGAAGGCTCCAGCCCCCATGTGAATGCCTGAGCATGCCCCTGTGGAGCAGCAGGCTGTGCCACCTCAGGAGCAGATGGGGAGAAATGCTTTGTCCTAAAAGACTTGCTGCTGCTTGTAAATACACATTTAATAAAGGTGGTGGGTTGGTTTTTTTTTTGCTACCCATGTGTTTTGCTGGCTTCTGTGCAAGACAGGGCAGGGGGAGGAGAGGAAAGCCTGAGACCGTAGCAACCAGCCCTGCCAGCTGAGAGTGGGCAGCATAGACCTGCCAAGCCCCCTGCCGAGCCCAGGCAGCAAGGGGCACTGCAATGGGTAAGGGACAACTGAAGACTTCACGAGCCAGGATCAGAGGCCACCACCTGGACAAGTGACCTTCACGTCCCGGTAGCAGAGGAGCAGGGGGTAAAGCGGAGAAGCCAGCACCCCTCTCAGTTTGGTGTGTGCCAGCAAGGGTTACAGCAGCCACAGGAGCCAGGCGAGTGTGTGCCTCAGAAGCTGACGGAAGGGACACCACCACCACCTCTGTTTTGTTCTTCAAAGAAAGGGCAGTGCTGACTTCATTGTAGAGCTTCAAAGGAATAATTTCAGCTCCTCTTTAAACAGGCATGGGAGGAAGCAAAGTTTATAATGTGCTAAAGGAGGCTGTAATTCCACCCTGAAGTCCCCTACCAAATTGACAAGGAACGAGCAAATAAGTACTTGGTACATGGGAAAACGAAGTTTATTACTGACATTACAGTGTACATTATGTTTTTACAATGCATCTGACAGCCTTATACTTTATTGATTTTTTTTTTCCCCAAGTTAAATGTACAGGAACTGAATAATTGCTACTGAGCTACAAGATGTCTGAAATACGGTAAATGCTTTAACCAGGAGCAGTTTCCATGGACGAAGCAGAGATTAAGATTTTAAAATCTTATCAGTATAAATTTGCACACCTGATTTCTTTTGATCTGCATTCAAAACTACATGTTTTTGTTGTGTTTCCCCCCTCCCCCCCCCCTTGCCTCAACTACAGTGGTCCAGTCTTGTATGAGAAAAAGCAGTATTTACAGACAGGTCTTTGCTCTCTGACATGCATCTGAGTGCCACGTTTAGGTCAGTGTAGCGGGGAACGCTCTGCCCTGCGCAGACCAGGGCACTGCCTGGGGTTTGGCTCTGCAGGCATGGGAAGCAACGTGCATGCCATGGAAAAGAAGGGCTCCTTCAAAAGATTACTTATTTTGAGAAGCAAATATTTGGGGGGAGCAAAAAAAGAGAGGAGGTAACTGTCTTTGAAGTAAGGTAGGGAAGAGGTGTCTTCTTCATGGCAGAGTCCGGGGTCGGGGAGGCAAACCTGAACCTTTCTGCTGTCATCCTGCTGCCAGTCTCGTCACCGATAGCTAAACACCTGCACCAGTTCCTCTCCAAAATCATCATTTTTCAACCTATTCAGCCCATCAACATTCCTAAAAGATAACTTCCGTAAAAGAGAACTCATCTCCTTCACCCCTGAGGCTTTCCATGCTCTCCTGTCAGCCAGCTACCAGCCCTGGGCATCAGCTGCTCCCCCAGGGTGAAGCCAGATGTCCTGGTCCCCGCTGCTGCGGTCCCCAGCCCCACACCGTCCTGCCGCTGCTGAGGAGAGCAGTAAATGTTATAAGGCACGTTTTAGCTCAATACTTAGGAAATACACACAGACCCGTTAAAATTTCCGCAGCACACCAACCCGAAGGTGTATTTTACACCCCGCAGTGCTGGAGAAACGCAAGGCAACGCCACCGCCGTGTGTTTTAAAATGGTCATCGATGTCCAAGTCATCACTGCCACTGGCTTTTAGCTGGGAAAAGGAGTTTTGTACTCGACTGTCCTTCTGTGCCCAGCCCCTTCCTGCTTCTGCCTTGGCATTTGAGCTGAAATTCCAGGAATGCACCGTAGCTGGGCTTTGGGGGGGGGTGCTGGAGGGTGGAAGGGATGGGGATGGCCCCATCACAGCCGGGACCCTGCCCTGGCACAACATCGCTGCAACCTCTGAGAGCACATTGTAGCTTAGTCATCTTCCCTCTTCTACAGCCAAAGGCAAGTAATAAAGAGCTTAAATGGCCTTTATTTTAATGTTTTAAGGATGCATTTTTGAGGCTCTAAACACCAGGAGCAGGGTGTTTTCAAAGGAGACCACAGAAAGCCAAAGCAACTGCCCGCTCCATCACACCACTGCCTGCTTCATAGCCAGCCCCATGGAGACCCCACAGCCTCGGAGGACACCCTCCCGCTGGCGAGACAGAGACTCAGTTATGCTCGTGGGCTGGAGGCATCACTTACCAGCCCAGCATTAACAAACCAGGTGGGACCAAGACCCCGCTCCAGGACCCAGCACCCAGACACAGCTGAGCCTCATTCCCCCAGCTGAGCCAGATCCTCACATTCCACCCTGGAAACAGATGCTGGGGTGTGCTCGCTTCCAAGTCCATCCAAAGAGTTTTTGTAGCATCTCGTGGCTCCTGTCTTCTTGCAAGGCTCCTCGCACCATGGGGCAGGACTGGCCCCACTCCCTGCCTTCCCCCACGCTGCATCGACGGCTGCAAATGATGACGGCTGTGGAATTTGGGCTGTTGGGTTTGGGTTTTGTTTTTAAATCCTGCCCTCTCCCCTCTGCAGAGCTGTTGGGGATGAAAAAGGGGCTTTCATTGCCAGGGCAGAAGTCACTGCTGGGGAGGGACGTTCCTAAACTAACTGGAAACATATGAGATTTAAAAAAATAAAAAAAAAAACAACGAAAACAACAAAACAATTTTTTGTTTCAATAGCAAAGCCAACAAGAGCAATACACAGCCACTGTCCGTTTTCCCATCATGTGAGTAGTTAGCATTGCAGATGGGGTGCCTGGGAGGGGGGGCCAAGTACACCCCACCCCGAGGGGGCTATGAGGCCATCAGACATTTGCACAGGGGCACAGAGCATCCCACGGGGCTCAGTCTGGGACACCCGCAAAACCAAAACAAACATCCCATTTAAAAAAAACAAACAAACAAAAATTGTAATAGAAGCCTAAATGATGCAGGTAAGAAACAAGAGTTATATTCTTCCAGTCTTTTCTCATAGGAACAGGGGACGGTGGGCAGCCAGAGCCAGGCTGAAGAGCAAGCAAGAAAAGGAGCTTTGGTCACATTTGTCTTATGAGAATCGCTGGTGAGTAACAATAACAATAATAATAATAAAAAATAAAAAAAAAGGGACTTTAAAATACGCCTTGTAAAAGCAACCAGTGAAGAGCAGAGCACGAAGCATCTCACATGGACACTGAAGGACAGGGCGTAGGCACCTCAGAAACGTCCGAGCTGGGGCAGGGGCAGGAGAGCGGCGGACGGCAGCCACCAGCAAGGCTCAGAAATTGCTGAAAATCTCTCGCTTCTTGTTCCAGTCCATCTGCGGAGCTCTCTTCTTCACCCGCTTGGCCCGCACCTTCTCCTTGGCCTCGGCAGCCGTTGGGCTCAGGCTCAGCCCGCTCTCCTCAAACGGGTCTTTCTTCTCCGCGTCTCCGTCCTGCGTTGAGAAGGGAGAAAAAGATGTCAGCCCTTGGCAGCATCCCCCACCCCACTGCAAGCACGACCATGGTGTCCTGCAGTGTTTCACCCCGCATTGGCCGTGGGAGAGGTGTCTCCTCCAGCCTGCACGATAAGCAAACGTGCAGGGGTGGCTTCTTTTGGAGCAGAAGGTCAAAGTCCCTCCTCCATGCCGTGTCTGTGGTTCCACTGGAGGCAGCAGCATCCATGTGGCCACAGAGTTAATTACTACATTGCATTTTGTGGAGGGTTTTTTTTTTATTTATTTATTTACTTTTTTTTTCCCCTGCCTGAAGAATGCATGGCTGCCACGGCTGGAAGTGGAAAAGCAGAAACACAGAAGCTGCTGCCAGAGGGAAGACAAGCTGCTCCGCTTCTCTGCAAAAAAGAGGAATGAGGGACCAAGCAGGGTGAGCCTCAGGGCTCATAGGGAAGGGTTGCAGCAAAGATACCCTGTGTCTGCCTGCCCGGGCACCCGTTTGCTCCCAGAGCACCCGTGGCTAACTGAGGTGGGGATGGGGTTGCGTGGGAGGACAGCAGGTCCTGCCTGTGTGCCCAGCTGGCCATGCCCAGCACAGCCACCATCGCACGCCAGTTAAGGCAGGATTTGCTTTGGGAACTGTACAGAAAACAGCATCTTTCCACTGGCTTAATAAAAGTGCTTCTGTAAGAGGAAAATTAACTTTCTTCTCTAAAGTCACTGCCACTTCAGCAGTGCATCCTCAAGCCAGGAGCTGCAGGTTTCCCTCCACTAGCCCTGACCCTCTTGTTCCTGCAGTAGGCAAAGGATGGCCACCACGTCCTCAGGGTACGATTAATGTGCTGGCCAACATGCTTTCACTCCATTGCATCCCTGTTGGGGACAGACCCAGCACCGGGTCTCCCTGCCCCTCAAACCCTGGGCCTGGGAAGCATCACCTCTGCTGGGACATGGTCCACCGGAGCTGGTTTTGGCAGGCAGCAGGAGCAGGCTCCATAGCGGGCACAATCTAAAGCTTCAGCTTCATGGATCACATCTGTCCTGAGGCTTTGCCAGGTCTGGGTGCTGGGCAGGATGGAGGTGCCCGAGGAGAGCAGCTCAGGGAGAAGCGGCTGCACTCTGCAAGCCCCACAGATCGTGTAAACAGCGGGCAAGCACCCAGAATCAAGACCTTCGGTTTTAAGGAAACATTTTAAAGCCTGCCTACTCACACCGCTACCCTACCACTCAGGCAAAAACTCCCCAGTAACAATTTCACAACCCCTGCTGATAACCATGGGCAGGTCTTCCACCAGCACAGCAAGATAATGGCTCCAGCTTTGCTTACAAATGCAAACTGAAGCGGGCGGTGGCCTGAATGAGCTCACCAGGCTACGAGCCCGGGGGGGCAGAGCCACAGGCAACCCCCCCACTGCTCCCCAGGGACTCTGGTTTCCAGTACAGAGGTGGAACGGTAATCTCCAAAACAGCCCAAAGGTGACTCCATGGGAGGAACCGCCCCGGCACTGGGACACAGCCTGGTTTTCCAAAGGCAGCAGCCGCTGGATGAGGATATGTATTATTTAATGGTCAGAGAGAAACGGAGATGCCAGACTGCAGGCGTTTGGCCACAGCTCTTGGTCACAGCTGGTGCTCGAGATGTTTTAGAGGCTCTGGGTGCTCAGAGTGAGCACTCGCTGCCGTCGGAATCCCCCTCTCAGCCCTCTCGGGATCGGGGACAGCACAAGCACCCACAACCAGCAAAGACCCCCACAGAGCACCTGCATGGAGGCATTCCCCTATTTTTAGCAGAGCTCCACGCGAGTGGTAAGTTTTTGAGGACTTTAGAAATCCCCTCTCGTTATTTTAACAAAAAAAAACCTCGCTAAATTAATAACACTGACAGAATATCAATCTGTGCCTTGTGTTTACTTTTGGTCAACAGTCCCAGCCCTGCAGGTCAACAAATCCACACTCCTCCCATCTTGAGCAGCCCCTTGAAGCACTCTGATAAATTCACTGTGCTCTAAGCTCAAAGCAATTTGGCTTTTTTTAAATTGTAGCCTGCCTTCAAGCTGTTAGCAGCACTTGAACCTCACAGCTCTGCTGCTCCTGCCCTCCCGGATTCCCAGCCTCAACTCCTGCCCTGTAGCTCATCAGTATAATTACACTTAAGATCCAAAACTCTTGTAGGCATCCTTTCATCTTACACCTCCTTTCAAGCTATCCGAGTCACGGCCCAACGAGGCACCAATTAACTCACTGCCGTTACCCCGTGATGTTCTCCTCTGCTCACTTTGGGGCTGTGCCACCTCCTCCCCAAGGTCACCATGCCCGAAGGGACAAGCCCATGTGAGTCCTCCTAGAGCCAGGATGGAGCGTGAGGATGGAACACACATCCTCACCCTCGCAAACCTCATCCATTAATAGGGGACATCTGCTGCTGCTGGCAGATATCCCCACAAGCTTTTCTGTCCCCTGGACTAAGAAGGGAAAGAACATCTCCATGACAGAAGTTTGTGCTGCTACAGCACACGTCACCCCGAGGGTCCCAAGCCCTTGACCAGGAGTTATTGATCCATCCCAACCACGCAGCCACCTCTGCACTGGAACCAGTGGCTGCTGGCAGCTCACAGCTCCATTTTGTACACATCTACAGTGCAAGGGATGGAAGAAAACTCTGGATTTTGCTCACTGGATGGATACAGGTGTACCCAAGACTGCGAGATAAAACTAAAAATGCACTGAAAGACATTGTTACGCCGTACCGTAAAGCAAGTATGTACCTACACCAGTATGTAAAAGGGAAGGGGAATGGTTGGGCTTTTACCTCTGATTCCTTTCCAGGACTTTGAAGGTCACTGTGAGATGAAGATGTGGATCCTCCGTTCAGCTAGTGGAAATGAAAACGTTAGTCCAGTTTGCCCAAAGACTGAATTAGAAAAAGGAAAAAAAAAGCTAGGCAGAAAAATGCTCCAGCCACTCCTGTCCTGTGCCCTCCACACTGGGCAGAGCATGGTCCCCAACCTGCCAGCACCAGGCCCACCTCCTCCCTCTGTCACTGGAAACAGCGAGTAAATGGGGCTGAAACCAGCCCTGTTCAATCCCTAAATTAAAGCTGCAGCAGGAAGCAATTAAAATCAGCCAGCAGCAGTTAAGCTGAGCTAAATGAGCCTTGGGGACATTATGAGCACCTCCTCTCTGCTCTGCAGGCTGGCAAGTCATCCCGCCAGGCTCAATGTCATAGGAAAGCTGGCACACCAGGAGCCTGGCCTCTCACCCCCAATTCCTCAACACATTTCCCTAAACTGAGCTAACCCAGGATGCTGCCCAAGCCACCTCATCCATCGGGGCATCCTCCAGCAGGCAAGGACTCACCTGAGTCTGTGCGGATCCGTTTGTCATGGGCTGAGGTACCACACCTAGAGACCACACAAAGAAAACACACGGTAAATACACTCAGCTGGGATTGCTGGCCTCAGGTCCCAGGCAAGCAGCCCTCAGTATTGCCCACCCACCCACCCCAAGCCTGTCTTCTCCCTTGCCCACCTCACCAGCTCTTGTCTCTGGACTTTGTCCCATGCTGCTCTGAGCCCACACAAAAGCCTGTCCATCCCCCTCGTACCCTTCTGGAACCAAATTCTTTCCAGTTCCTTCAACTTCACAGAATCATATAATAGTTTGGGTGGAAAGGGACCTTTAAAGGTCACCTAGTCTAATCCCTCTACATCTTCAACTAGATCAGGTTGCTCAGAGCCCCATTCAACCTGACCACGTATGTTTCCAGGGAAGTAGCATCTACCACTTCTCTGGGCAACCTGTTCCAGTGTTTCACCACCTTCATCATAAAAAATGTCTTCCTTATGTCTGGTCTAAATCTACCCTCTTTTAGTTTAAAACTGTTACCCGTTGTTCTATAGGAAGAGGCCCTGCTAAAAAGTTTGTCCCCATCTTTCTCATAAGCCCCCTTTAAGCACTGAAAGGTCACAGTAAGGGTCTCCCTTTTTCTTGATTTCACCCTGTTTTATCAGGGAAAAAACACCTTCCAGGAAGGGGACCAAGGAACTTCCTTTGATGAGCACTAAATTCAGCCACTCCTAGTTTTCTGACTGTTAAGTAGTTTTTCTTCAGAAGCTGTTTAATCAGAAATCTTAAAAAATAACCCAATGTTCTTTGCTGAAATCACCATTTTGTCGGTGTGACAACAGCGTGTGGCAAAGAGCCTGCTCCCCAGATACCCTGGCTCTGTTGTTTTTTTTCACTCACTTCCAACAATTCACACTAATAGTATTCCACACAACGACAAATTTTATGCAGATAAGCTGCCAGTCACCAAAATCAAGTCATTGCTGAAGGCATTACCATGTCTCATCTGTCCCAGGCTAACAGATGTGTTAATTGTGAGAGGATTAATAACTGAATTATCTCGAGCATGAATGTTTCTCGGGGCAAAGCCCTCACTCTGTGCATGTCTCCAGGAGAAGACAATGATGTGGGTGCATGTTGCTGCAAAACCCGAAATTCAGTGAAGCAAGAGCAGCTGCACGATGCCAAACATGGCTGGCAACTGCAGAAACCCAGGGCAGCTAAGACCACAGCTCCGAAGCCATCATCTCCCTGCATTACGTAGGGATGTGTCTGGGTTTTCCAAAGGACCGATTTGACGGTTGCCTCAGTGCGAGCTGCAGGGATTCCTAATGCAAATCAGGGCACCTTTGTGTTTAAAAAAATAAACTCAAATAACAATTTTGAGAGCATCCTGGTGCAAAAGCCTTATCTATGGTGTTGGGATCCTTGAGTATTTTACGGTACTGAACATCAGACCTATGTTTACTGGTAAGATCTGAGCAACGCTCATCAGAAGTCAGCTCATAGAAATGATGCTAAAATGTCCAGTATCGTAAGCAGCTAAAAGATAATGTTATTTAAATGAGAGGCAAGCTTCAAATCACAAGGAACGTTAAAGCGGAACTGGACTTTAAAAAGAAGTAATTTTAAAATTTGGCATGTCTGGAAGTATTTTCTTATTTCCGTAATTCTGAAAGGTGCACAGCTCTTGAAATATGCTCACTGGCTAAACCATCGAGGTGTGGTAAGACTTTGAAATTGTCAGCTTGAGGTCAAAGCAGTTTGACGAAAGAGCCCAATTATTCTTTCCTCTTATCCTGCAAACCACAGAATTAACCGGAGCACCCTGTCATGTACTGGACAGTCACTGGCCAGGCAGACCCAATTCTTGATCTGTTGATCTCTTGACAAATGCATTGAGATGGCTGCAAGAGCAGCAGAGCCAAGGAGAGACAGAGCACCCCCTGCACCCCCCAGTGTGGCAGTGGCCCTGGCTACGTCCCCACCCCAGGAAACAAGGGCTCCTTTATGGCTCCTGCCAGCAGACAGCTCTCGCCCCAGCTCCTCCTCGAACCGATGCGCAGCATCTGACACCGCTTTCGCCCCCGCGCGCTCCTCCGCATTGTTTGACCCGTTTCTTCGGACAAAATCTCCCCATTGAGCATCCCAGGGAGCGGATCAGATAAGGAAGAGCTGTATTGGGAAACAGAGCTCCCCATTCAGCCGGGGAGGACAGGACGGGCTGGGGAGCACCCCGCTCCCCTCCCCATCCCGGAGCCGCAGCACAACAGGTTGGGGAGCGGATGGGCAGCTTTCTCTGCCAGGTTTCACCAGCAAGGAAAACATCTCCTGCAGCAGCCACCCCTGTGATCGCCGAGGCGTGGAACCCTTCCCTCTACGCACACACAGGGTGTTTGCTCAGGTATTTCTCAATGCACTCTCAGGCTCCTTCGCCGGGGCAAAGAGCGGCGGGGGATTTATTCTCCTTCCTGAGACCCCAGCTCAGCACCCCAGGGGGACTACTCTGCTCACCCAGACCCTGCAGGTCCACCCTGTCACCCAGGGTGTGGGTACTGCAGCCGAAAACAGAGGGGCTGGAGGAATGGCCATCAGAGAGGCTCCCCAGTCCCAACCAGACAGACTGGTCCCATCTGAGCATCCTTCCCTGAGCACCCAGCTCTCTCCGAATCCCACCGCGCTTTGCCTCAGCCGCTTTATGGCAGCAAGTTCCCAAGTTAATTATTCATCGTGTAAAAATAACAAATTGGGTTTTTGACTAGATTAGAGAA
>JAOTQQ010000071.1:6795451-6813370 GCA_026546715.1 Gallinago undulata | reverse complement strand
GGTAGACCTGCTCTGGTGGGGGGGTTGGACTAGATGATCTCCAGAGGTCCCTTCCAACCCCATATGATTCTATGATTTATGATGACACACCTCACCCCCCCATGCTTCCATGGGGGAAGCAACACACTGTTCTCTTCACCTTACAACACTGTGGGTAAGTGTCCCACCTCGTATCTGGACGGCATCCAGCAGGATGAGGCTCAGACCCCTGCTGGTACCTCCTCCGAGTGCTGCGGCGACCCCCAGCAGACCCATCACAACCCGAGCCGAGGGTCCAGCAAACCCCGCGGCAGATGGTGGCACTGCGATGCCAGCCCCGGACTGATACCCAAAAGCCAACGAACAGAAGTTAAGAGATGGCGAGGGGTAAAGCAGACAGGACTGCACGGGGACCTGCGAGGCTACAGGATGCAGAGTCCCCCAACCTGCTGCCCCTCAAGCAGAGCAGACCCCACTGCTCCCACCCACACACACACCAGGGTAGGGGGGGAGCAAAACTGCATCCCACTCCTCCAACACTCACACAAAGGGGGCTCTGCAAAAGCAGGTCTCGTCCTGCTCCTTCCAACCAAGCGGTAAGTCGCTGGGCTGTCAGGGGGACCAATGGTCTGGAAAAAAACCCAATCAATTATTTCAATCCATTTAGCCTATTGCTGCCCGCACAGGAAAGGGGCACGCTCCCAGGAAAGCGAAACACTTCTCTAAGCAAAGCCCATGGTGTAGCAGTCCCCACAGCCCAGATGGGCACGGGCCACCACCCCATCGCCCCACCGTGCAAGGGGGGGGAAGGGTCCCACCACCATCCTTGGAGAGGGCCCCTCCGGTGGCCACATGCCCCGACCTCCATCCCCAAGATACTGCGAGCTGGAGCTGCTCCAGAGCCCACCCGCACCCACAGCACCGACGCTGCCCGGCCCCGCGACACACGACGCCGGCGAGCCCGGTGCCATCAATAATGCAGCAGGGTCAGCACCGGCACGGGGCCGCCGGCTTCCCTGCCGCACGCCAGCCCCACTGCCGCCCCTGCCACGGGACTGAAGGGCTAATCCCAAAAGCCAGCCCGCCTGGCTCCGCTGCCGCTCGTAGGCTGAGCCCCTGCAGCACCCAGACCTCTCGCCATCCCTGGGTAGCCCGGTGCCCACTGCGACGCTGCCCTTTGCTCTCCCACCCCACCATCCTGCTTCCCAGCTCCCCGCAGGCATCTTCCCTCCTCCTTCCCAGCAGGGATGCGGGAAGCAGCGCTCCCATCCCATGTGCCCTCGGCCGGGCACAGCAGAGCGGCAGCTCCACGCTGCGGGTATGGAAATGGCTCTGTGAAGTGGCTTTTTTTTTTTAATTAATTTTATTTTGCGCAGAGAAATGCAGAGCACGCACAGCAACGGACCCCTGCCCCAGTGGGACACGCATCCAGCTTCCTTTCAGCTTTGCCCTTTCAGACCCACAGCGAGCAGCACCCACCTAAAAAAAAAATAAATAGCTGCTGTGGGAAGAGCAAGGAATGCTGCAGGGACATGGACACAGCTCCCCGGGGCTCCACGCTGGAGGGTTTCCCCAAGCCTCCACCAGCACTGCAGGAACCTCACCCAGGTTGTACTGGGGATGAGCTTTGCCATCCTCCCCAGTCACCCTCTCCCCGCAGGTCTGAGCCTGCCACTGGGGCCCAGGGAGCGCAGGATGCTGCAGGGAAGTGCTTTAATTCAAACCATGCACTTATTTTTGGGGTTTGTTTTTTTTTTTTAATCGCATAATTACTGCAGACATTTCTGCTCATGTTAGGTTTTATTACATCTTTGTGGTTACTCTACAAGCCCTAAATTTTGGGCCTCAACTGAGTTGGCAAAGTTCTCTGAAAACATCTGTCCCGAGTTACTCCCCTCTTCCAACGCTCCAGCAGAAAGCTGGCAGCTGAAGATGTTGCAATGCAGAGTTTTATTTGCAATAGAAAAAGTTCTTATTCCTGACCCAAACAGAAGTATAAATATTTACTACCTCGATGTCAGCACTGGCCCCCCCACACACCTGCGGGTCCCGACAGGCACTCAGGCGCTCATCCATCCTCCTCCAGAAAATAACATGTCTGTCCCCAGGCACATCAGCTCCTCTCAAGCACAGGCTGGTGGCACGCAGGAGGCTCAACGCCCATTTTGTCACAGCAAAGAGCCAGTGAAAATCCCCCCCATGTCAGTGGAGGGACACCCATTCTCCTGCCGTTTACAGTTCTTGCCCGCAGCAATGCTAAAGGGTGACACTGTCCCTCCCTGAGCTGATTAACAACCTGCCACTAATTCCCCCCCATCAAAATTTCTGGACCCAACAGGCTGCTTGAATCCAGGAGCTGCTGAACAAGGCATGGGTTTGTTTTCCAAAAAATAAATGCTGGTTCTAAAGGTCCCTTTGCACACCCACCCTGCCTGCCTTGGTGTGACCGCAACAGTGATGGAGGGAAATTGCATCACCCCGAACACATCTCGGTGACTTGACTGTTCTTGTTTCTCCTACAAACACACCTGGAGAAAGCAGCAAGGCAACAAGTCCCAAGGACACCATTAAGGTGGCTCCCGAAGCCATGGCCATAACAGGGGTCCAGCAACAGCACATCCCTCCCACCTACGCAGCAGGAGCTGGGGGCAACCGAGCTACAGCCCCAGGCCACGCTGTGCACCATGAACACCTTTGGGATGGCTGCCATCATCCAAAGGCTACCAGCCAGCCCCTGGGTCACGCTGCTCGTGTG
The DNA here is from genome assembly GCA_026546715.1 of Gallinago undulata. Classification (NCBI taxonomy): domain Eukaryota; kingdom Metazoa; phylum Chordata; class Aves; order Charadriiformes; family Scolopacidae; genus Gallinago; species Gallinago undulata. The sequence goes on along the minus strand of JAOTQQ010000071.1, from coordinate 6,810,636 downwards.
CCACGAATGCCCCCAGGATGGCCAGCAGCATCCAGGCGAGCACCCGGCAGCACCGCTCAGCGCCAGCCCGGCCCCGCAGCACACCTTGCCTTTTACGTGCTTTTAGCCCAGGCATTTAATTAACGGCCACCACCGGCTCACACCGCTGTCCCAAAGGCACCTTGGCAATAAAAGCTGCTCACCTCCAAGCACCCAACCCACCCAGCATGGCTGAGAAAACCCCCCATCCACTGCCTCCCAAACCCCTGAGGACTCGATGCTTGGTGGGGAAAGGCAGAAAACAGCCCAGTGACACATTTGGGACAGGGAATAGGGACACCTGAAACCCACCTGGACACACAACCCACTCTAGGTGGACCTATTATAGCAGGGGTTGGACTAGATGATCCCCCAGAGGTCCCTTCCAACCCCGTATCATTCTGCGAGTGCAGGGCATGGGGACACGCGCCCTGCTGCATCCCCTCCCAGGGGACACAGCGAGGGGGCAAACCCATTCAGCACAAGCAGGCACGGACCCCCGGTGGGACAGGACAAGGCAGACCCTGCTCACGGTGTCACCACAGCCACGCAGGACACGAGTCCCCAGGGATGGCAGCGCTGCGACGGGCGCAGCTGGCAGCCAGCCCCGCCGACCTGCTCTCGGGGCAGGCAGCCTGATTTTAAATACGTGCTGAATTATTCATGGCATTACCCTGGTTCCTGGAGCATAAGGTCCTGGACACCAGGTCTCCTGGCCGGGGGTGGGTGGGGGTGCGTGTTGACCTCCCCACCCACAGCAGCTCTTCAGAGGAGAGAGTCACTCCTCTTGCAAAATAAGAGGAGGGGGAACAGTCATTCCTCTTGCCCACCCTGCCTGCTGCGTTGCCCCCCGCCACGGTGGCTGCCCCGGGTGCCAGATTTCCCTTCTCTTTGTTTCAGCTCCTTGTTGCTTCGGGCTGCGCTGAGCAGCCCGGCCTCGAACTCAAGGAAAACTGCAGCCTTTACATAAACAAATACTGCTCAAAAATGAAACACCATTCCCCAGGAGCAGCCCGGAGCGTCGGCACCAGTTCCCCCAGGGGCAGGATGGGGCCAGGGGTCTGCAGGGGGAAGGGAGCAGCCTTGTTCTCCTCCTTGCCTAAACACCGCCGGGGAAGTTACACAAAAACCCCAAATCTGGTTGGGGACAAGCCTCTAACTGGACCCAGCTGCCAGAGCCCCACTGCAGGGACAGAAATCTCCTAAACAGCCCCCCACGCAGGCCCAGTGCCAGTGACCTGCAGGATTAGGGTCAGGCTAGAGCTGCCCCATGGAGGGACACAGGGATGAGCGCTGCAGGAACTGAGGTGCACCATTGCTCCCCCAGCCATTCTGGACCCAGGAGGACAGCCACATCACCTGGACCTGGGAGCAGGTATTACCACCTTGGAGCAAGCAGGGCTGCAAGGCACAGGAGCAGGATGCGAGTCCTGCTGCTCCGGCCACCCATGACCCTACAGCCGGGTCATTCACAGCCGTGGCACAGAGAAGTGACCTTGGCCAGGAAAGCCTGCAGTGCCCAGCTCTTCAAAGAGCTGCCGCCCGCCGCGGCAGGAGCAAACCAGCCACTGACCCCGGCCTCTGCAGACACCCAACATCTCAGCTCTGCCCGCTCAGCAGCCCCTGTCCCCAACCCCACGCAGTGGGCATCACCCCCAGACTCTGCTCCTTTTGTCCAGCTCAGGTTCAACCAAACACCAGCCCCAACTCCCCAAATGACCCAGGCATTCCCCTCCGAGGGGAAGTGCGGGTGCTTCTCCCCCCTCACCCCCCCAGCCCTCTCCGGCTCTCCCCATCCCACCCTCTCCTTGGAGGAGCCGAAACCCAAAGGCCGGAAAGGACCGTCCTGTTCCCCTCGCCTGACTTCCCGTCAGCACACACTGTTGGACTGCGCCCAGCAAACGAAACGGAGACAGGATAGGAAATCCCCAGCTTGGAAAGCCGCCCCCGGCCATGCCCAGCCACCCCTTCCCAGGAACGGCTCCTCTCCCACCACCCATCTCCAGGGTGACCAGCCCCCCCACTGCACCGACCCCCAGGGGAAAATGCACCCATCATCATCACACAGACCTTCAAACACCTTCAAATCATGCCAGAAGTAAAAAAAAAATAAAAAATTAAGAAATAAAAAAATACTGCCTCTGCCCCTGCCCACCCCAGGAAAGGTGGGTTCCTCCCAGGACAACAAAACCTCTGCATGATGCCAAACAGCTCTGGAGGAAGGACCAGAGGCAAGACCCCCTCCTTATCGCCGGAGATGCATGTGCCTCCTGCCTCATACCAGCATCGTCTCTTATCTGCACCGGGAAAGTTCTTCAGCTGTTACTCTGTGGGGGCTCCTGAGGACACAAAGCTTTCCCAACTTTCCCACCTACGTCCTCCTGGCAGCCCCACAGCCATTTTGGGGCCAGTATCCAGCTCCCACCCCACCTCCAAGGGGGCAGGCACCACAGCCCCTGCCAGCTCCCCAGGGAGGAGGAGGAGGACACCCCTGGCAGCTCTGTGCTGGAGGAGGCCATTAAGCACCAGTACTCCATCCCCAGTAGGACAGACCAGCACACACAATGGGAGGGCTGCAAGGTGGGGACACGGCAGGGAAGGGGACAGATGGCTGCAGAGAGGTGACAGAGTCACCAGCTCGGCCACGCAGCACCCGCATGGCTCCTGCCCCATCCGCACCCGGAGCGAGGGCAGTGCCGGGACCCGGCCCCGCTATCTGCCCGGCACAAGGCTGCGCCGTCTCCGCCAGCCCGGCCCCAGCAGCGAGGCAGCCATGGAAACTGGACGTTTTCCACCCCGAATTCTTTCCTTTTTGGAAAGGAGTTTACCAATAAAAGGCACTTACTGCAGAATCACAGTCCAGACCCAGGCCACTTGAAAAAGAGCTAATTTCCTTCCTATTTAAGCAAAAAGCCGAGAACACATTCACCCCAGATGTTCCCTCCCTCCTGCAAATAATGGAGGGGAGAGAAGCTCATTCATGAGCTCCAGCTTTGCCGTGTCCCTGGTTTGTGCAGCCTGTCCCTGTAGGGGAGTGAAACCCAGGCTGGGTCATCCACGCCCAGGGCTGGTGACCCCCCACCAGCCCCCTCTGTCTCACAGAGTCATGGTATGGCGTTGGCAATGGACCTCTGGAGATCATTTAGTCCACCCCCCCTGCCAAAGCAGGTCCATCTAGAGCAGGTTGCAATCTCAGCCCCCCAGAAGATTACGAGACCCTCGAGAGGCACAGGAGGGGGGAGAGCAGCGTGGCTCCCAGCAGCCGATGCTGCTTCAAGCGAGAGCAAATGAGGTCCAAGGGGCAGCTCACCCACTGGTCTGGGACACAGCAGGGTCCAACAGCCACACAACGCAAAGACTTCCTCTGATGGGAAGCAAGCCGTGATCACAGAGGGAGGTGCTCCCCCCCTCAAGCAGCCCCCACATGCCACCCGCCTCTGTCCTTACCTTCCTGCTGCCATGCGAGGAGAAGCTGTGCGAGTGCCGCTGGAGGCTGTCCCCGCTCAGATCCAGCTGCGGCTTCCAGACCTCCCCATTGTCGCTGCCCACCGACTTGGTGGGCGAAATGTTGGAGTTCAGCAGGATCCCACTGTGCACCATCTCCTCCGTGCACGTCAGGCGCAGGCTGCACAGGTATTCGTCCGTCTCCTTGTCTACCACGAGCAAGCGGGTCTCCGACTCCACGGCTTTGATGCGCTGCACGACCTGGAAAGGAGAAGAACAACTGAGCAGAAACCCAGGGACCTCTCGGGGTGGCAGGAGCTGGAATGAAGGACCATCAGCTCCCCCACACTCTCCTACAGCTTCGGTCTTGCTGCAGGGTGCAAGTTCGCTGTCACTTCCAGCCATGGATGATAGGGGAGAAGGGCACACCACAGCTTTAGGGGACCCCCAGGATGGAGTGCCTGTTGCCTGCAGCCCCAGGTGATGACAGTGATGGCTCTTTCCACCCCATGCCCTGCAATCCACATGACAACTCTGCCTAGACCACCTGGGACCACCTTCTCTGCTCAGACAGGAGCATTCTCAGAGGCTGCCCCATTGTTCCCTGAGCACCAGAAACCCTCCACCTGGTTTTGTCCCTTGGAGGGACAACACAATCTGTCACACAAAGCAAACCCTCTTTGCACACCCTCATTTCCTTGATCCGAGGGGATATCTTTCTTCCCCCATAGCCAGGGCAGGACGGAGAGCCAGGGCACACAGGGAGGCACCCACGCATGCATTTGGTGGCTGGGCTGCCTTTGCTGGGTGCTCCACACACCACTCCCATGCACCCCAGCTACCCCAGGCAGATTTATGAAAGAAAGAACCTGATCTGCACGTTCATCCCTGGTGTGTGCCAGAGGCCAGCAGAGATAAGGGAAACCAGCGCTGGGAGCAGGAGATGGGCCGGTCCCTGCCGGGATCCAGCTCCAGGCAGCGCTGAATGGGGACCATTGTCCTGCCACTGCCCAGCTCCTTGGTGGGGATCGGTGACTGGCAGAGACTCTGAAAGGAGTTTGTGGTGTCAGCGCAGCGGGGGGAGCCGGGAGAGGCCAATCCCAGCTCCCAGCAGGGGTAAATCACACCAGAGCGGGCTGTGATGGAAACAGGGCAGACCCAGGACACGCACAGGAGCGAGGTAAAGGGAAACCACCTCCAGACTCCCTGCCAGCAGCCTCTGAGGGGCTGGCTCAGCTGGGCCACCTCCTCCCTGCACAGGCCTTCCTCCAGAGGAGGAGGAGGAGGGGTGGTATCACTGGAAACCCTTCTCAGCAGTCATCCCCAGCCATGGGGTGACCCTGAAGACCAGAGACCGATACCCCCCATGAGGTGTGCTGGGAAACCCCTGAAGCAGCACTGGGCTTCCTCGCAGTGCTCCTGCTCTGATCTAGGTCACACTGGCCAGACACACTGCAACCGCCAAGGTTATAAGTGACAAACGAGCCCAATGCGCAATTAGCTAGCATTTATTTACTCCCCTGCAAGCTCCATTCAAGGTCAACAGAGCCTTTATCTGCAAATGAAAAAAAAAAAAAAACCAACACACACACAAAAAACACCAGCAACCAACATGAAATTTATAGACTGCAGACAAGGCTGCTTGTCCTGAACCAAGTAATGTACTGCAGCCTCCGTCTCCACGCGCCGAGCCGGGCAGCAGCGTGCCGAGGGCTCCCATCCGTAGCCACCCGCAAGGGTGCTGTTCCATCAAGCCCCAGAAAATCCATCTGCTCCCCTTCAGATCTATTTACACGCCACACCAAACCGATACCGGTGAGGCAGTGCCTGTGCGAGGCCACTTCTCCCAGAAGGGACCTGGGAGGCGGCAGCCAACCAACCAACCAACCTGCAGCGGTGGCAGGAGATGCAGATGGGCAAAGCCCGCAGGGAGTGAGCAAGAGAAACATGCTGAGTCCTGCACAGCGATGTCCTCCAGATCCCACAGCTTGGGTGCTCCAAGGGTTAGGGCAGCACAGTTGGTCACTGGCAGGGAGCAGGGTCCCACAGACCACAATGAAACGTGGAAGGACCACCAAAAGCACCCTGACCCACCAGGATGGGTGCATGGCAACGGCATGGCAGGATGGGAGAGCTGCCCCCTGACCAGCAGGGAATGGAGCTGGGGCTCAACCCCCTGCTGAGCTCCCCAAAAGCCATGGCAAAAGCAGTGATGGAGCAAGCATCCCCCCAGCCCTTGAGTGCCAAGGGCTGAGCCAGGCAGGGAGCACAGAGCAGCCCCCTCTCTTTCCTCCCATTAGTGGGGACAAGCAGAGGGGGCTTTCTGTGACAATCTCCCCAGGCGGCAAGTCGCTGTTGGGACAGAGCAGCGAGGTGGAAGGCGAAGCAGCAGCCAGACACATGGCAAGGTCCTGCCCAACGCAGGCGGAGAGCCCAGAACCTACCCGTTTCCGAGCCATGGTCGCAGCGTCCAGTCCACAGCTTTTTCTGAAGACAACACAGCCTCCCCCGTGCAGTCAGCACCCTGGGACCTTCTCAGCACTGGTCCCAGTCGCATGATTTCCGCAGCTCCACCCAAACAGACTTTCACCTCTGGCCACCCCAGCACCAGCCCAGCAGAGCCATCCCGGACCCTTCCACCCTTGCCAAACAACAGCTGCCGGGGAAGGAGACTCATGGTGCCACTGGGAACAGCTTGGTTCATCCCTCCCGCAGCAAAAAAGATGCCTCTGCCCATGCTGCCAGCCAAGGACCTGGCAGCACTCCTCGCTTCGGGCACAGGGGGAAGGCAGGAGCCCACTGCTCTGCCCCACGTACCCACTTGCCCGCCTAGGCGAGGAACCGAGGAGCCAGGATGGAGTTCTGCATCCAAAAAACATGAAACGCCCCGAGAAACACGTTCTGCCTTTGCTCCTTGGGTAAGGCCAGGAAAAAAAAAAAAAAACAGAGAACAAAGACACAAATGCCGCCAGCTTAAGCTCGAAACAGTTACACCCAAACAGCAAGGCCTTGTTTGCTGCAGGCTCCATCCCACCGCCGCTTCAGATGCACATGGAGAAGAGTTACTTGCTCAAGGTCAGGGACCGCAACAGCGCAATGAGGAGAGGCCACGGTGAACTCCCTGCTCCAACCCACCAGCGTCTGACCCACCACGGCATCGCCCTCCCCACAGCCCATCAGTGCTGGGTGTTTTGTTGGGGCGGAAAAGGTTGTTTTAAGGCAAGAGGAGGGGGTGATCCCAGAGGGTGTCCTGGGGCAGGACTGCTCCTGCTCCCACACCACTAACACCACCACACCAGTCACGCAGCACGGCTGTGAGCTCCATGACACCCCGGATGGGACACTCCGTCCCATACGCGGCTCCGCAGAGTGCCAGGGCTGAATCCTGCCTCCGCCAGCAGAAAACAGAAGACAGAAAAATTTCTCTTATTTTCCTTGACCTAGTGGAAAACCCCCGCACGTTTCAAAGACACAGCTGGCTGCCTCAGCTCCGCTATCGCCCAGCCCCAGCATCCCAGTTTCAGCAGGGAGTTCTGATGGCTTCCAATACAACACAGCTCCTTCCAGGAACACAGCCCTCCCTCCTGCTCAGCCAGATAGAAGATGTGGATCTTCCTTCGAGGGTCTTGAAATCACGTTCAAGACAAACATTAACTTTTACACAGCTGGCTCAGATCATCACAAACAGGCTCAGTCAGCACTGAAAACCCACCAAGCCCGTGGAAAGGAGCCCCCCAGGTTTCAATGCAGTCACCTGGGCTTGCCGTGATGCACTGGAAGGCTCTGCCTCACCTTGAGGCACAGCAGCATCCATGCCTGCCTGCCAACCCACACCACCACCCCCCCAAAACACTGCTGGGTCCCCAGGCTACACAAGGCACATCCCTGCTCTGCCCCAATAAAGTTCTGGCAGCAGGGGACCCGCCATATGTTTTAAGTTAGTAAAGCACTAAGCCCTGCAGAGCCCCACGAGCCATTAGGAAAACGGGCACATTCTACACCATGCCCTTGCCAGGCTCCGTGTCTCCCATGGACCAGGAGCAGCTGGAATCTCACTGCTTGGTTTTTTTGCACTGAACTGTTTATCAAACACAAGTTTCAGTGTCATAAGCAGAAAACGACATGGCCTGAAGTGTGTGGCTTCTGTTACAGAGCTGAGAAACAGCTCGCTTGGATCCCACTCCCAGTCGCAGCCGTGGTCTAATAACAGCCATTATTTCCCTACAAACCCTATCTCACTTAAGCCAGCCGAACTGCTGAACATCTGCAGAGCTTTATCAGTAGATTTTAAGGCATCCTTACACACTCTGGGCTGCACAAGCAGGAGCAGCTCACCCAAAGCGGCCGAGAAAACACATAGCAGAGCTGGAAATAAAGCCCGGGTCTCACCCCAGATTGCATAACGCAGCGCTGCCCTGCCCCTGCCGAAACACCTTCGGCTTTCCCACCTCTACCCCATTACAACATCCCTCCCCACCAGCGAGACAGACCACACCACGCAACCCTTCTCCTGGGAACTTGGTGTCCCAGGCATGCAAAGCCCCACCCTGCAGCCCAGGTCTAGGATTTTGGGGGGGGGGGAGGAGGGGTGCACCCACTTCACTGACCACCAGCACTTGGCCAGGCCAAGGATACTCCAGAGCAGATATTTTGGGTGAAAACCAAACCCCAAGGAGGCTGGAGCTGAGGCAGAGGGGGAAGCTCCAAGCTGAAATGATTGGTCCCAGGGTGCCATGGTCAGTTGCCCACCCCCTGCAGCCCAGGTCTAGGATTTTGGGGAGGGGGGTTGGGTACCCCCCTCACCCCACCAGCACTTAGCCGGGCCACAGATGCTCCAGCAGAGATATTTTGGGTGAAAACAAAACCCAAAGGAGGCTGGAGCCAAGGCAGAGAAAGCCAGTGGGGAAGCTCAGAGCCAGAGTGTTCAGCTCAGGGGTGCTACAGCCAGTTGCCCACCCCCTGCAGCCCAGGTCTAGGATTTTGGGAAGGGGGGAGTGCACCCACCTCACCCCACCAGCACTTGGCCGGGCCAAGGATGCTCCAGCGCAGATATTTCGGGTGAAAACCAAACCCCAAGGAGGCTGGAGCCGAGGCAGAGACAAGCCGGCAGGGAAGCTCCGAGTGGGGGTGTTCAGCCCAGGGGTGCCGCAGCCAGTTGCCCACCCGCCCCCTGCCCGCCCCCCCCCCTCCCATATCCCCCCCTTTCCCCGCACCTGGTGGTGCGTCTCCTGCTCCACGTTGAGCCCGTTCACCTCGACGACGCGGTCCCCGGCCCGCAGCCCCGCCGCCTCGGCCGGCGAGCCGGGCTCCACTTTGCGGATGAACTGCCCGCTCTTGCCCTTCTCGCCGTGCAGGTGGAAGCCGTAGCCGCTCTCCCCCTTCAACATGCGGCACAGCCGCGGCTTCAGCTGGTCCTTGGCCATGGCCGGGGCGCCCGGCGGGCGGCGGCGGCGCGGAGCGGAGCGGCGGGCGGGGGCGGGCGGGCGCGGGGCCCCTTTTATGCGCGGCCCGGGGCGGGAGCGGAGCGGCGGGGCGCGGAGGGGCGGGCCGGGGCCGGCGCTGGGGCTGGGGCTGGGGCCGGGGCGCTGCGCGGAGCGGCCATGCTGTGCGCTGCCCCGCGGCGCCGGGAGCGCGGCGGGCGGGGACGGGGGACCGGGATGGGACGGGCCGGGTGGAGCCGGGGCGGAGCCGCAGCTTGGAACGGGGATGGGGGACGGCCCGCGGACGGGGCGGGCGGAGCCGGGACCGGCACCGGCACCAGAACCGGCACCGGAACCGGCTATGACACCGGCACCGGCACTGACACCGACGCTGACACCGACACCGGGACCAGGACCGGGACCGGGACCGGTAATGACACCGGCACCGGAACCGGCACCGACACCGACACTGACACTGACACCAGGACCGGGACCGGGGCCGGCACTGACACCGGCACCGGAACCGGCAATGACACCGGCACCGGGATCAGCACTGACACCGACACTGACACTGGCACCGGCAGTGATACTGACACCAGAACCGGGACCGACACCAGCACCGGGACCGGCAGTGACACTGACACCAGCACCAACACTGACACCGGCACCAACTCCGGGACCAGCACTGACACCGACACTGACACCAGCACCAGGCAGACAGAGCCAATGGCACCCGGGGCCGGTGGAGCAATGATGCCCAGGGCTAATCATGGCCTCTCTGGCTCACGGATTGGAGCTCTGGGGACTCAGCTCTGGTTCCGGTCACCTCGGCCCCCCCGGTGCAGCACAGAGCCCCCGGGCTGGGGCAGCCCCGGAGCCCCCCGGACCAGGGCAGTGAGCAGCCCCAGGGGCAGCTGGCCAGAGCCCACCACCCTCCAGGCCAGCCTGGGGTCTGCTGCCGACACAAAGCCACTGGGCTGTGTCCCCCCCCTTCACCTGTGGGCAAGGCCCCCCATCCCCACTCTCCTCCGGGAAGGGGTACCTGGGCCAAGGCTCATCCATGGGAGAAGCAGCACAGCTCTCGGGGACACAGGCAAGGGCCACCCTGTGAAGGGGAGGTGATGGGGAGCAGGGCCTGGAGCAGAGGCTGCTCATCTAGAGAGAGTTCATCCTGAACTGGTGGGATGTGCTGAGAGCCCCCAGTCCAGAGAGGGGAGGATGCAGCCATCCCAGCAGCTCCTCTGCCCACCCAGCCCCAGCCTGTGACCGTGGGGAGATGTGGAGCTCCTTGTGGGATGCCTCTGCTGAGCCAACCAGTCTGGCACAGACCAAGCTCATGGGTTGATGCACTTCATATGTTCATGTGAGGGAGCTCAGAAATGTTTTGTGTCCCCCTGTACTCCAGGCCAGGGATGGGTTTCATCAGCGGGCAGCTCTGCCATTCTGATCCCAGACAGTCCTGGTTGGGGAAAAGCTCCTGTTCCATCCTGGGTGCCCCCACAGAGAGGCCATCCAGGTTTCACCTGAAATGAGCTTGTTTAGATGGAACACAGAAATCCCCATCTTCACCCTTTTTGCATTCCTGGTCTCCATTTCCTTGAAATCTCTTACAAGGAGGAAGTGACCCAGATTAGTTGTCACAGCTTTAGTGCTGCGTGTCACATTCCTGTGTCACAGGTATTCTAGCTCTCCTCTGTGGCACTTCTCCTTCCTCAACTGCTTTCCTACCTGATTTTTATAGAGCTGAAGCAAATGCAGCGGCCAGGTGGAGGCAGTAAATAAGACTCCAGAAATGAATATTGATTTGCTTTTAATTTATAGTCTGCTTTAAAAAGAAAAAGACAAAAGGCTTCCACTGCAGTTACACATAAAGTCATTCTTCAAAGCAAAGATGCTCGAACCAAAAAGATGCTTGGTGATGTGTCTCAGAGGAGAGTTGCTATGCTGGGAAAAAATAGCATTATTTATCTTTGGCAACTCTGCCCACCTCCATTCCCTAAGGCAATGTGGCTATTTGGGCGTTGCATACAAGGAGATGTATGCGTGGCTGTGGCTGGGTGGTGGGCACTGGCCCCATGAGCACTCAGTCCTGTCCCTCAAGGTCTCTGTCACCCCCAGCCAGGAGCAGGCTCAGCCCCAACGTGAGGTCCCACCAGGGAGGACACCAGTTGCCTTTGCTCCAAGGCTCCTTTGCTCTCTGTCACACTGCAGAAGCGCCGATCTCAGCACAAAATCTTGGGTGACACGAGAGGAGGCCAGAGAGCCAGGAAATTCGGAGACTGTTTTATTTGCTGTACAAGGCAAGTGCTCCCTTGAGCCTCTTTGTGGAGCCCTGAAGCTCTTTATCAGGCTAGAGGAGTGCGAATAATTGATTTTTCCACTCACTGGCTAAACCAAAAAGCTGGAGGGGGGGGAGAGGGGGAGCAGAAGGAATTGTTTCAAATTTATTATTTGAACAAAAAAGTTTTTCTTTTTATTCAGGGCAATAAAAACATGAGGGAGAAAATCTTTTGGGTGGTCAGACAGAATATTTTAACCCTTTTGAACATCTTTTTTCAAGTGTTGGTAGTTTGCAAAATAAAAAGAGGGGGAAATATCCTTTAAAAAAGGTGAATATGGGATGTTTGAATTTTTCAAAAATGCTTATTTTTTTAAGCACAGACATGGTTCCAAGAGAAATGCTTTATTTTTTCACTGATGGGGAAGACTTCTTTGTGTAAAGAAGCTGGAAAGAACTTGAAAATGTGTTATGCAAAGGTTCATCCTCACACGGTACAAAACCCCTTTGGTTCTCAAGGCCATCCTGCCATTTCCCATCTGTGCCCTGTTGCAGAAAAACAGGAGAGAGCACAGGAGGACTCCTGCAAATACTGGTATAACAGAGAGTTATAAACAGTGATTAAATCCAGCAGAAACTGCACAGGCGAGGGTTTTTTCCATTTAAATTTCTGTGTGTTTTGATTTGGGCAGATACTTAAGTCCAAATTGTGTCGGCCCGGAGGCTGAAGGCAGTACACGGGATCTGTGTGCTTACTGGCTTGGAAGGGTTTGAAGCTCTTTTTGTTTGACATCTGCTTCTAATTCCTTCACTTGGTTGAGCAGCGACAGAGAATTACACCTGTGTCCTGGACCCTGTTTGCTTTGGGCCTGATCCTGTTGCATCACTAACGCAAAACGGAGATGCTGTGGAAAGTTTCACATTACAGAAATTACGCTTGACTGGCAGGCTCCCTGGTGTGTCAGAGGGAGGGAATTGGGGAGCCCATAAAGCCCATCTCCATTCAGAAACCGGCAAAACCTCGGCTGATAACCTGAGCTTGGTCATAGAATCGTAGAACAGGTTGGGTTGGAAGGGAGCTGTCAAGGCCATCTAGTCCAACCCTCCTGCAGGGTCATCTTCAGTTAGATCAGGTTGCTCAGAACCCCGTCCAACCTGACCTCGAATGTCTCCAGGGATGAGGCATTTCCCACCTCTCTGGGCAACCTGGGCAAGTGTTTCACCACCCTCATCGTAAAAAAATGTTTTCTTTCTATCTCCTTCTATCTAGTTCTGTTTACATCTGTTTACATCTGTTCAGGCTGGCTTGTTTCTAAGGCGGGTGCTCGTTGAGGAGGAGGATGGTTTGCTGGTAATGGAGTTGCTGAGCTGTTGCCCGAGCTTCCAGAGAAAAGAAAGGTCTCGCATGTGCCTTTGAGCCATCTTCTGCCAAAGAGGACACACTTTTTCAAGCCACCAGGAGCCCCACATCTTGCATGTAGCTCCATCTCCCGCATGGCTTTGGGCAGATCTTGTGGCATCTCCATTTCCCCCGTCTCCTGGAATGCAAGTGTCTCCCCTGTGCTTGTCCTGCTGGGGAACGGGAGCTTCGCCAAAGGCAAGGGGAGGACAAGGGAAAGGCTGGATGCTGCCAGACACCCCTCCCTTCAGCTTTCATGAGACACTGGTTTCCATCTCAGCCACGGGAACAGCTGGCAGGGAGATGGTCTTCCTCCTGCTCAGCCTCCTCCTCCCCATCAGCATGCTTTGGCCAGTATTTATTCACCTCCCAGCTCCTCACCCAGCTTTCCACCCTGGAGCCAGAGCTTGCTGGGCTGGTTGTAGCCATGCTCCATGTCCAGGAGATATCGGTGACCTGTGGCACCTTCTGCATGAGTGTGGAAGAAGATCCAGGTCCTCCACCCAAGCTCAGGGACGTAACCTTGTCAGCCCAGATGTTCAACAGTCCCTGCCAGGAGCTGCAGAGAACTGTTGCTACTGCAGTAATTAGCTCTGACTATTAATAAATGAAGTCTTGGGCTTTCTACCTGGCGTGGAATGAGCCGTGCTCATTCCTTTCTCATTTTGCCATCACCTACCATGGGACTTCTGAGTCTCAGCTGCTCTTGGGGAGCAGTGGCTCTTGCAGAGCAGGGAAAGGCCAGTGATTTATTTGCGCTGCCAGAGGAACTGGGAATGAGAGGAGCACTCATAAAAAAGCACCATCTCATTTTCTCTAGGCCTCTGTGTGTGGCACTATTGAGCTGTAAACATTTTCCAGATTAGATTTATGGAGATGGAGGGAGAACTGATCATTAGGAGGATTAATAACGCTCTTTATGGGTTATGAAAGTCCAGAAAGTTCAGTGACGCTGCTGAGAGCTGGGAGATCCCTCTTGCACAAGCTGGCAGGTAGAAATCCACCCAGGTCCTTTATTATTTGCAACAGATAGTGGCGTAATTGATACCGTGCTGGAGGGGGCCCGGTGGCACTTGGTGCTTGGAGATGGTCCCTGGCCAGGCTGGGCACACCCGAGACATCCCACGTGCCAGCACACCCACAGACAAGCGTGCAAGCAACAATGCTGCTCCCACACCCTGGTGGCATTCACGTCACCCTGCTCCACACCCACTGTGACCCTGTGGCATGGGCACCCCACTGCCTGCACCGTGCATGGTGACAGACCCTAGAAGAGCCAAAATGTCCCTAGAGGCTACAGCCAAACCACACGGGTGATGTGACCACAAAGGGACAGGCTGCTGGAGAGGCTGGTGTTGGCACAGCTCGTTTCCTGAGCTGGGCATCAGCTGGTCCTGGTGCCGGTGCCATGTTGATGTGCCATGTGTCTGCCGCAACGAGGACATGGATGTCAGAGCAGCACTGAGCCCTCCAGCTGGTGCTGGGGCATCCCTGAGACCACACACCCCCAGCAGCACCCATCCCCAGAAGGACCTATCCCCAGCAGCACCCACCCCTTGCAGCACCTATCTCTGAGACCACCCGTGCCTGGCAGGACCTATCCCCAGCAGCACCCATCCCTGGGAGCACTCATCTCCAGGAGCACCCACCCTGGGTGAGGTTAGTGACAGAGCAGCGCAGCTGAGCACGTCCACGGAAGTGCCAGTGCAGCAGAGGGGACCTCCCTGGTCAGGAATGCACCCATGAGGTCCCTGCCAGCTCCCAGCTGGTCTGGCAGCACTGCTGCCCAAGGAGAGCATTGGCATTCATTCACGCCACGTTCCACCACAGGCACTTCCTCTCCTTGCCAGAAGGAGAAGCAGAGGTGGAGGCCCCATGCCACCAGATGTGGGAGCTGGACCCGAGCCCAGGGCTGGTGGTAGCCTGAGCGGGGAGCGGCAGAAGCACCTCGAGAGGCTCTTGCAGGGCTGGAGGTGGATGGAGATGGGGGAGGCTCCTGGCTACACACAGCAGGGCCACCCCCTCTGCCAGCCCAGCTGCAGCAGCACGGGGAGCAGAGCTGGTCCGTGCTGGTGTTTTATCACAGCCTGGGTTTTATCACGTGCCTGGGTTTAATCGTACCATGCCGTGAAAGTCCTGAGCCAGGCTGAGGGTTTTGGAGGCATCAGCTCTTCTGCTGGCATGTCCAGCCCTATATGCCATCCCAGCGAGGTGCTGGGACTGTTCCTGCAGCATCTTCCTGCAACCTGGAGTACTGTGTCCAACGTTGGAATCCTCAACACAGGAAGGACACGGACCTGTTGGAATGGGTCCTGCGGAGGGCCACGAAGATGACCCAAGGGATGGGGCACCTCCCCTGTGAGGACAGGCTGGGAGAGCTGGGGTTGTTCAGCCTGGAGAAGAGAAGGCTTTGGGGAGACCATATAGCAGCCTTCCAGTATCTGAAGGGAGCCTACAGAAGAGCTGGAGAGGGACTCTTTGTCAGGGAGTGTAGTGAAAGGACAAGGGGCAATGGTTTTAAACTGGAAGAGGGGAGATTTAGATTATATACTAGAAAGAAATTCTTTCCTGTGAGGGTGGTGAGGCACTGGAACAGGTTGCCCAGGGAAGTCGTGGATGCCCCATC